>JAOSBN010070472.1:0-13166 GCA_027563595.1 Erythroxylum suave | reverse complement strand
TAAACATGCAAAACCTACCCATTGAATATCAAATAGGCATCGGTGCATTTGCAAACTTCTGGATCAAGAAAAATTAAACTTTCATAATATACCTCTTGATGACTCAACACACTCTTCCTATTGCCCTTCATGACTACTGGATGCAGTAAATCATATACTAACTCAAGACAATCTTTGGTTGGCGTAGCAACATCCATGACATAGGAGATATATCTGCAAGTAGCATGGAAAGGCCAAAAGGAAATGAGCTAGCAGTTTAAAGTTCCAGAAGGTGGAATGAATTAACACATCACCATAGTGAAAATTTGACATAACCCTAATACCTGAGTTTGGTGTATGCATCAGATACTCCATAATATGATGCAAACTCGGTCACTAACCACTTCCAGGGGCCATCTAGCAATAGTTTTCTTTGCCGGAAATGTACCATTTTCATAGCGACTTCCAAAACAAAATCATAAGTAAAAGTTTCTGTGGCACAAATTGTTACGATCAATCATTTTGATTTTAATTTGGTAACGAAATAAGTTAAATTCATTAACATTGTTATATATATATATATCTTTTATTTAGTTTTGGCCTTTTAATTGGATATATAAAATCTTAATTGTAGAGGGATTTAAAAATTCACACTTGTGTTTGTGAAAGAATTCTAAACTACATTGGAGTCTATCATTATAGTGATATTGGAATTAAATTACTGCTGAACTTGTGGATTTTGTTGATTGATAAAATTAAAAGGATGAAGTTGTTGCATGTTTGAATTGAAGCGAGACAATTATTGTGTGAAGGATTTGTGAATATCTTGTATCTACGGTTGAAGTCAATTGATTAGGAAATCAACACAGCAGCTGGGTTGTGCGGTAACGGTGTTGAGGTGAGCGTGCAGTAGCTGGAGTGTGCGGCACTTGGAGTTTGTGTGTGTGTGTGTGGCATTGAAGAAATGTGAATTGTGATGGTCAATATAGAAACACATACGCCTGCAACATGATATGTTTAGTGAGTTGAATATACGTATGTTGTGTGACATAAAAGAGTAAGTGCAGTGGGTGAATAGTTTAAACACAAAAACTTGCGGCAGAAACAGGTGCTGTGATTTTTGGTGAATAACTGAAACAAGGCTTGCAGTATATTTCTGTGAGTGTGTGTGCAGATGTGTGCGTAAAGTGTGTGCTGTTGGTGTGTTGTTCTTTAGCTGGTTATACACGTTTATGACTTGAGGAATATATGAGATCTATGGCAGAAATATACGTGAGTGTTGTGTGTGTGCAGTGAGTGGAAGTTTCGTATTCTTCAGCTATTAATATACGTGGGTATTGCTTAAAAATCTCATGGGAGTCACGGCTTATGTTTTATGAGTAGAGTTTGCTTGTTTTTCAACTGATAGCATTTATGGGTATTGCTTGAAAAATCTCTTGAGAGTCTCGGCAGAAGATTTGATCAAGCTGAAAAATTATTCTTGTGGAGTGGCTCACATCTATGGACAACTGTCAGATCTTTTTGAAGGACCATAGGTCATTGGGAAGTTGTTCTTTGTTTCTTTCTTAAGTGTTTTTATTTACACTAAATTTTGTTTAATCGCTTGAGTTATTTATTTAATTTTCTTCAGTCATAATTTCGTTGAGTAAAATCCTCTGTTGAGGTTAACACGAGTTAGTCGTGTTATTGGGAGTGAAAAATCTTTCATGGGTAGTGAGATTAAGAGATAATGTCAAGGGGTGAGTGGTATCGACTCAGTAAAGCCTTGAATAAATCTATTGTACTTCGGTGAAAGTGATTAAGCTGGGTGAGGGCCCCGCAGAAGTAGGCAAGGAGTGCTGAACTGCGTTACCAAATTTCGGTGTTGATTTATTTTTGGTTCTTTTAATATTTATGATTTTCTTTGTTTGATAGAAACGAATCGGAAAGTTTGCAAAACTATCACCCCTCCTTCAGTTTCTCAATTGGTATCAGAGCAAGGTCACCGATTCAGAACTTGGTAGCAAGTTAGTGCAGATCCTAGTTTCACGAACATGGCTACTAGAGAGGGTGCATCGATCTCTAGACCACCATTGTTAGATAGTCCCAATTATCCTGCATGGAAATTATGGATGAGGGTCTTTATTCAGACACAGGGAATAAGAACATAGAACTTGGTGTTACATGGCTGGACACATCCGATGATTATTGACGATAAAGGAGAGACAATTCTAAAAGATCCATCTAAATGGACAACAGTTGAAGAAGAGAGGGCACTTGAAAACTCACAAGCAATGCACACAATTTTTAGTGTTGTTGATGAAGGACGCTTCTCAATGATATCGGCCTGTGAGTCAGCTAAAGAAGCGTAGGATACTTTGCAGGCTATTCATGAACGGTCCAAATCTATGATAATGTCAAGACTACAGATGTTAGCTATAAGGTTTGAAGAACTGAAGATGGATGAAAATGAAACCATTGGGGACTTTCATGAAAGGTTGCGAGATATAGCAAATCAGGCGCATCAACTCGAAAAGAAATATTCTGATCAGAAACTTGCAAGAAGACGCTGAGATCACTACCTCCAAGATTTATTCTAAAAATTGCAGCAATAGAGGAAGCCCATGACATCAATGATCTGTTATTGGAGAAGGTAATTGGAATTCTTACAAATTTCGAAATGAATCTTTTAAGGGGTAAGCAAGAAAGAAGCAAAAGATTGGCATTACAGGTTAAAACTCAAAAAGGTGAAAAAAAGGTGAAGAGAATCAAATGTTATGAGTGTCGAGGTTTCGGGCACATTCAAGCCAAATGTACTAATACTTTGAAGAAGAGAAAAGGAAAATCCTTTGCTAGCACTTGGAGTAAGAATGAATCTAAGAGTGAATATGGTAGTGAAGAAGAAATCACTAATGATGGTACGTTAATTGCTTTACATAGAAAAAGTCCAATTACTTGTTTAACAGTAACCGAGAAGGAAGTAACTGAAGATGCAAAAGTGAGAAAATCAAAAAATTTCGGGAAAAACGCAAATGATTCAACTCAAAGCTCGATTTCAAATTATGACAGTGATGAAAGTGGTTCAAGTGATAAAAAAGAGAACATTTACGAGGCTTACGAATTAATGTATAAAAAATGGGTGAAAATATGTAGAAAGAATGAAAGGTTGAAAGAAGAGAATCTCTCCGTGAAGAACATCATCCAAGAGTTAGAAAAGAAATTGACGTCGACGTAAAATGAGCTTGGTGAAGCTATAATGAACTTGGTAAGTACCGAAAAGTGATTAAGAATGATGAATAGAGGCACAGAAAATCTAGAAAAGTTAATGGAAATTGGTAGTTAAAAGGGATCTTCAAGGCAATGGTTACAAAGGTGAGTGTTCTAAAGTGAATAAAGAGAAAAATGATATGTCCAGATCTGTTCGAAAAGAAGAAACGTCGAGAAAAAATCGAAGATTTGTACCCATGTGTCATTTTTGCAGACTTATTGGGCACATAAGGCCAAAATGCTACAAGTTACTACAGATGTTATTTCAAAGAAGTTAAAATCGAAGGACACTATATCCCTCGTATAAATTTCAGAATCAGCCTTCGGTACCGAAATCCACTTGGGTTAGAAAGGTTCAAGGACAAGCATAAAGATGTAGTGAAGGAAAAACAAGAAATTGTCCAGATTCACAGTTAGTTACTACTTTTGAAGCAACTGTTCAAACTGAGGATAAGTTAGTTACTTCAGATGAAGAAATCAATCAGACAGTTGATGACCGAAATAATTTGATGAGAAATAATCTCAGGTTTGAATTTCTTCGAGGAGCACGAGGGCTGTGTGCTTTACATTTTTGAAGTATAGTTTGTTGTTATTTATTAAAAAACAAAAAAAATCAAAAAAGGAAAAGAAAAATAAAAATAAAAAAATGTTTTCTTTAGTTCTTCTTTATTTTTATTTTTTTTTGTCATTGTCATCTCATTTTTTTTAGTAGTTTATATTGTGACTTCTATTTGGCTCCACTAAAAACTCCTCAGCTCTCTCATCAGTATGTGTCTCTCTCTCGGGTATCTCTCTCTTTCAGGCATATCTCTTAGGGTTTTTGAATGGTGGGGAAGATTTTAAGGTATATGCGTGATTATTCGTCGTGCTTTTTAGCATCTTTTTATCCCAAGAGAGAGAAATTTGGATGATTGGATAATTATGATGTTCTTTGAAACTTGATGTTTGATTAAGGGGGAGTATTTGTCATATGGATTATGCATTTGATTTATATGTCCAATTATGTTATTTAGGGGGAGTTTTATATTTGTAACAAACAATGCCAAAAAGGGGGAGATTGTTAAGATATATTATATATATATATCTTTTATTTAGTTTTGGCATTTTAATTGGACATATAAATTCTTAATTGTAGTGGGATTTAGAAATTGTGGTTGTCATACTTGTGCTTGTGAAAGAATTCTACATTACATTGGAGTCTATCACTATGGTGATATTGGAATTAAATTACTGCTGGTTTTGTGGATTGATTGAATTAAAAGGACGAGGTTGTTGCATGTTTGAATTAAAGTGGGACAATTATTGTGTAAAGGATTTATGCATATCTTGTATCTACGGCTGAAGTCAATTGATTAGGAAATCAACACAGCAGCTGGGGTGTGTGGTAACAGTGTTGAGGTGAGCGTGTAGCAGCTGGAGTGTGTGGCACTTGGAGTTCACATGTGTGTGTGTGGCATTGAAGAAACGTGAATTATGATGGTCAATATAGAAACACATACGGCTGCAACATGATATGTTAACTAAGCTGAATATACGTATGTTGTGTGAAACAAAAGAGTAAGTGCAGTGGGTGAATAGTTTAAACACAAAAACTTCCGACAGAAGTAGGTGCTGTGATTTTTGGTGAATAACTTAAACAAGGCTTGCAGTATATTTCTATGAGTGTGTGTGCAGATGTGTGCATCAAGTGTGTGCTGTTGGTGTGTTGTTCTTTAGCTGGTTATACCCGTTTATGACTTGAGGAATATATGAGATCTATGGCAGAAATATACGTGAGTGTTGTGTGTGTGTAGTGAGTGGAAGTTTCGTATTCTTCAGTTGTTAATATACGTGGGCATTGCTTGAAAATCTCATGGGAGTCACGGCTTGTGTTTTATGAGTATAGTTTGCATGTTTTTCAGCTAATAACATTTATGGGTATTGCTTGAAAAATCTCTTGGGAGTCTCGGCAGAAGATTTGATCAAGCTGAAAAATTATTCTTGTGGAGTGGCTCACTTATATGGACAACTTTCAGATCTTGTTGAAGGACCATAGGTTATTGGGAAGTTGTTCTTTGTTTCTTTCTCAACTGTTTTTATTTATGCTAAATTTTGTCTAATCACTTGAGTTATTTATTTAGTTTTCTTCAGTCATAATTTCGTTGAGTAAAATCCTCTGTTGAGGTTAACACGAGTCGGTCGCGTTATCAGGAGCGAAAATCTTTCACGGGTGGTGAGATTGAGAGATAGTGCCAAGGGGGGAGTGATGTCGGCTCAGTAAAGCCTTTGATAAATCTATTGTACTTCGGTGAAAGTGATTAAGCTGAGTGAGAGCCCCCAGACGTAGACAAGAAGTGTTGAACTGTGTTACCAAATTTCGGTGTTGATTTATTTTTGGTTCTTTTAATATTTATGATTTTCTTTGTTTGATAGAAACGAATCGGAAAGTTTGTGAAACTACCACCCCTCCTTTGATTTCTCATACATATTTAGATTGTCATAATAAAGTTCATAAGATAACTATACATTGCAAATGAAATTATGAGATTATAATTATAAGATTCATGTTGTATTTATATATTATAATAACAATACATTGCAAATGAAATTATGAGATTATAATTATAAGATTTATATAGCATTTATATTTTATCCCTAAATTATTCCTAGTCATTATTCTATTAAGACTAGACATTAATAGAATGTAAATACTAACACATGTTTTATTTTACCTTATAAAGGAAAAAGTAGATCTCATTGGCTAAAGTATGGAAATAGTTAAACAAATAAGTGGGTGCTTGTTAGAAAACAAGTTCGATAAGTTCACTGAATTAAATCGATGTGAGAAATTCATTTGAAACATTACTTATATTTTTATAGAAATTATCATTTTGATGATTGTATAAATGATCATTTGACTTTGAGTCTCCAAAGTTCTCTTGAATAGAAATTGCTATATTTTGATACTACTTATGACTTGTTTAATCATGAGTCGTTCAATTAGTAGTTATTAAATGTAATATGAAATATATAGAAGTAGTTGTGTGATCAAGACAGAATTCATCTCTTCAAAGTAATTAAGGAGAATGTTTTATTGTTCTCAATTAATATTGATTCAGAAAATCAGTAGTCAAAGTAAGATGACAATATGTAAATAGTTTACAAATGTTTTTACTAATGACAGATAACCAATATGATTGGACTCAAAAAGAGTAGACATTAATTTCATGCTTTGTCTAATCGAAACATTGTAAGATGAAAGAATTAAATTATTGTTTACACCGAAAAATGGGTTCGGTCTATTTTTACTGTTTTAGATCGAAAACCCGAAGCCCAAAAAAAGCCCATGGTTCGGAGTCCAAAAGAAATCCATTAATCCTGGCCCATTAGATTTCAGTGTCCAGCAAAGAAGGAAATAGTAGAATTGGAGTTGGAGTTGGAGTCTTGAAGTTCAGGATAATAAAGAGATAAGGATAAAGTTTTATCCAAATCTTATCTCTATCCGGCAAGATAAGGTTTTATCCAAATTTTTATCTCTATCTAGTGGGGTAAGTTTTATTAGGATTACAAATTTAATTGCGGTAGGACACTTAACATCTTTGGCTATAAATAGAGGTTTTGAAGCAGAAAAAAGGATCCAACCTCTGACATATCAAAAACCTGGCATCCCAGCAAATCTTTGAATTCTCTAGCTTATTATTTTCGGCAATCTTTTATTTTCATTAGCCTAGCCTTTTCTTTTCAATTGTTCTCAGCAAATTTTCAATTTCTTAGTCATTGAGTTTTGTCGATTTGTTTATTAATAAAGCAAAGTTCTTTCTGTTAGATTTTTGTCCCTTTTCTAGCAATACACAATCGTTTGATTTCAGTCAGATTGCGAGGCGCAATAATCGTTTTCCCTATTTTCCTAGTTTGGAAATACTTTAAATTCCTGGCACGCTCGCACAACGCAACAAAGGGCTACGTGTTGTCCTTTAGTCAAAATAAAAGCCAAACATATTTTTGGCATGCCTGGTGGGACCCACGCAATGACGAACATGCCAAAAATAAGATATAGTAAGAATACTACCGTTTCCCTCGGTGGAGATGATGATATGGAAAACATTGCAAGAGCAACGTAGGATGACCAACCTCAACCTGTTGAGTTAAGTCAAGCAAGCAACATTGAGATCCATTTAACAAAGGTTCTGGAGGCCATAGAAAAATTGACAACTCTCTTGAACACTATGGGGAGTAGTCAAAAAGAGATTTTGGCTGCAGTCACTGGATCTGTCATGCCAGAAAAAGACAAGGGCATAGGCGAAGGAGAATCAAGTAAGACATTGCGCCAAACTGAATCGCAGGCCAGTAAGTTACCAGTGGCTGTGGAAAATTAGCTAATGGAGTCTACGGTCACTCCAACTGGAGGTGAAGGGTCGCCAGCCAAAGCGGCCAAGTTGGGAGAAATTTCTCCCGTGAAGGTGCTCGGGGGGCAGTCCACTAGGATTGACAGTCCCAACAAGGAGAAACAGATGGTGACCACTTATCAGCCACCGCACAAAAGGGATGAGACACCGAGTGCTGCCATGCCTCCGGTGTCCATCAACCACAAGACCCCCGTCAAGTTCCACAGCCACACTAGACCAGCGACTCAAACTCACGATGTAGGCACTCCCAAAGAATACAAGTCACCAGGCTGTTCAACAACCGGTGACCATAGGCCAAGCAATGCATGGGCAGAACACTCAAGTGATCGATCATGTCACCAGGGATGCACTTCGCGAGATCGCTCAAGAGTTGTATGGCCCTAGATTTAATCAGATTGCTCGACCCGAATTTAGGAAACCTTATCCTGAATTCATAGACAGAGCCGCCTTCCCCAGGGGTGTAAAAATCCCAGATTTTACGTTGTTTTCTGGAGAAGACGGGCAGTTTTCCATCGAGCACATAGCAAGGTTTACCACTCAATGCTCGGAATTTTCCAGCTATGACAACTACCAATACCTGATGTTGAAGTTGTTCCCAAATTCACTAACTGGAGTCGCGTTCTCTTGGTACGTATCACTGCCAAGAGACTTCGTGTTTGGTTGGGCAAATATGACAAGAGTCTTTCACGCTCAGTTTTATAGAAGTGAGCCCGAAGTCAGTATCACAGATTTGTCTAGGTTCACTCAGCGCGTTGGAGAGAGGGTGGATGACTTCATTGCCAGGTTCAAAAGGATGACAAACAAGTGCAGGATCAACATTCCGGAGACTGAGTTTGTGAAGATGGCACAAAAGGGTTTGGACCTGGAGCAAAGGAAAAAGTTTCAAGGCATGAATTTTAGAGACTTTTTCGAGTTGGCTATGAAGGTGACAGAATACGAGGAGCTACTTAAAGAAGACCATAAGCTCAAAAAGCAAGGCATGGGGACCTATTTCAAAGAAGTTTATAATGTCAAAGTAGAGGTTGTTATAGCTGTCGTATCTGATACTGAAAGCATAATATACCCACACCTAACAAAGATGTCTTCTGGGGTGCAACAAAGTAGCGACAAGAGGGGAACAAGTGCACCTTCGACATAAGTAAGACATCGAAAATTTTCGATTATCTCATGAAAATTGACTTTATCTCTTTGCTGGAGGATCACGCTTTGCTTACCAAGGAGGAGATGAAGGCCAAAGACTATTGCAAATATCATAACGCATAGACTCATTCCGCCAACATGTGTTACGCCTTTAGGAACGTGATTCAAGATCGCATCAACAGGAAAATTCTCAAGTTCCCAGAAGAAGCAATACTCATTGATAAGAATCCATTCTCGGTGGGGTCAGTGAACGTAGCAAGTATTGATATGAGAAGTTTACTCAATCAAAAAAGGAGGCAAGAGCGTACGGATCAAGCATGGAGGCCTAAAGGGTGGAACATGTGGAAAAGGAAAGACGACCTCACCTTTACTTCTAAAAGGCAAGAGCGAATCAGTACACTGGAAAGGATCGGTAGTTGGGTCACCGAAAATAACAATGAAGCTGGTGACCAGGCAGCCCTCATCACTGGCGGTCACCCGAAATTTGTCAAGCCACAGATGCTTAAGAAAGCTGGAGAGTGGATTCGGGTGGAAAGTAGAAGGAGTGATAAAAAGGAAATACTTACTCCTGCTCAGAAAAACGCTAAAACAAAGAAAAGAAGGTTACAGCGCAAGAAGTTGACCAAGAGGCTATTCCGGGAAAAAGAAGAACTAGAAATGAAACTTAAAGTTCAGATCATGGCTCACTTGGTGGAGAAACAACAGATGTCTGAAAAAGGGAAGAAGTCGGCCAACATGACCAAGCGGATGGTTGAACACCGTGAAGGAGGAATTCAGAGGAACAAATTCAGGAGAAAGGCCACAGAGGATGGTGGTATCAAGGACCAGGAAGAAAGTTACTTTAACATCGGTGATGTCCCTGTTTATTACTTAGGAGCCGCTTCAGTGTTATTATCAGCTATTTTTTGTCATGTCAATCCTAATGACGAGGCGAAAAACAGGCCGAGAGATGAAGAAAAAGTTTTGGGTGTAGAAGAAGAACAAAGTTCAGTGGAGGATTTCTCAGAGAAATTGCAGGACACCAAGGAGACCAAAGCTCTGACGTTCGACAAGCTGTTGATAGTGAATCACACTAAACCACTGTACATACGGGCTTGCGTCAATGGAAAGCCAATGAATAGAGTTTTGGTGGACAACGGAGCAGTTGTAAACGCGATTCCCTTAAAAGTGCTATTAAGACTTAGGAAAAGGAAAGAGGACATCATTGCTACAGACCTGGTGGTAACTGCGGTGACTGGGGCTGTAGCAAGGACTTTGGGAGAGTTTCACTACAAATAACAGTGGGGAGTAAGACGTGTGTGTCTACTTTCTTCGTAATCAACACTAACGCGAGCTACAAGTTGCTTCTGGGCAGAGACTCGATTCACGCAAACATGTGTGTGTCATCCTCTCTTCACCAGTTCTTATTGTTCTGGCATGGCGATAACGTGGAAATGGTTAAGGCAAACAATAATCCTTTTAGTGCTGAAGTCAACTTGGTGGACGCCTGCTATTATCACGAAGACATCACACTAATTACCTTTGAGGGATTGGACAAAGAAGGCAGGCCTACGCTGATGAAGTGCCCCAAAGACAAGCACTTGCTACTCCAAGCAAGTGCCACCAATGAGAAGGACAAGAGCATCAGGCCATCGAGGCCGATGGAAGAAGACACTGGCTAGCCAGGCCAATGATTGCTCAAGGTAGTGAGGAAGGGTGGCAAGTGGCTGCAAGGGTCACCCAAGAAGCAATTTTGCAGCAAGCCAAGAAACAACTAGTGATCAACCATAAAATCGAGATGTTCGGGACAGAGTTCGTTTATGAAGGAGAAATCCCAGAAATAGTAAGTGATGAAATAAGTTTGGAGGAGCTACAAGTCGCACCACCCAAAATGGAAGATGAGAGACTTCAAGTAAAGGACCACTATTAAGCTTATATTCATAAGCCCAATGGTGTAGGGGGCAAATGTTTACACCAAAAAATGAGTTCGGCCTATTTTTACTGTTTTGAATCAAAAACCCGAAGCCCAAAGAAAGCCCATGGTTCGGAGTCCAAAACAAATCCATTAATCCTGACCCATCAGATTTCAGTGTCCAGCAAAAAAGGAAGTAGTAGAATTGGAGTTGGAGTGGGAGTCTTGAAATCCAAGATAATGAAGAGATAAGGATAAAGTTTTATCCAAATCTTATCTCTGTCTGGCAAGATAAGGTTTTATCCAAATTTTTATCTCTATCTAGTGGGATAAGTTTTATTAGGATTATAAATTTAATTGCGGTAGGACACTCAACATCTTTGGCTATAAATAGAGGTTTTGAAGCAGGAAAAAAGATCCAACCTCTGACATATCAAAAACCTGGCATCCCAGCAAATCTTTGAATTCTCTAGCTTATTATTTTCGACAATCTTTTATTTTTCATTACCCTAGCCTTTTCTTTTCAATTGTTTTCAGCAAATTTTCAATTTTTTAGTCATTGCGTTTTATCGATTTGTTTATCAATAAAGCAAAGTTCTTTCTGTTAGATTTTTGTCCCTTTTCTAGTAATACACAATCGTTTGATTTCAGTCAAATTACGAGGCGCAATAATCTTTTTTCCTATTTTTCTAGTTTGGAAATACTTTAAATTCCTGGCACGCTTGCACACCGTAACAAAGGGCTATATGTTGTCCTTTAGTCAAAATAAAGGCCAAACAATTATATAGAAAATCATGCATGGAAGGTTAGTAAAAATTACTTTAACATTCTTAAATATTTAGGTAGTAATGATATATTGTTAAACGTCATTCTTGAGTTATAATTATAAATTATTTAATGAAATAACTAAAAATAAATTAAACAAAGTTTTATTTTATTTAATTTTAACTATAAATTATAATTATAATTATAATATATAATTATTGCTAACATATAAGTGGTGTTACGTATAATTCAGAAGTGGTGTCTGGTATAATTGAAGAGCACCAAAAATTGCAAAAATTACATCAACTAAATGTCCAGGGCAAGGATGGTACCTTGCACTTTCAGTGTTGGAGCGGCTTTCTCGCTCACTAATTCCGGAGATCGCTTTGTTAATAGCTCTGCTTCTGGTTGTAGTAAAATTTGCCGCACACTAAAGTTTTGAAAGGAATGAAATAATCAGGAAACTGGAGATCACTAAACGCAAATGAGTTTGAGCATAATAAATGCGACTTTTAACCGTACTCAAATACAAGAAAGAAAGCTTGGCCATATCAGACTGGAAATAGATCAAAAGCTTTTCAGCATACAATCTCATCATCTAAAACACCACCACTTGCTGGCTCAGCTGTGCAAAGGTAGCTTCAGCAAGTTCAAGTAATAGAACCGAATTACATAGCCTATATTTTAGCATATCGGGGATAGGTACCCCAAATTCAACAATAGTGTAATGGAAGGATATAAACCCACCCAAATGCATCACGCAAGAGTGCGCGTTCCTTAGACAAGAAGAAATAAGCTTCTTCTGTGCGACCTTCGGCCCATGCATCTTGACACAGCCTAAGACAGGCTTCGTAAGAAATCACAGCGCACCATGGTCCTCGCTCACTGAATCCACTCACACAAATTATAAAATGATAAAACTATATAGAGCAGGAATTGTAAGACCGTGCTTACACTGATGCTGGCTATCCAATCAGAAATAACTACGTCACAAACATTGATATTAGGATCAATTTCAAGTACACGGTCATCATTAGCAAAGCAACCTAACCAACCTTGCATGAAATGTAGGGACGCGAGCAGGTGAAGAACTTGTAGACATAGCTTCTTTGCCAACAGCAATCCTGTAATGGATAACATAGATGCCCACAATAAGTTCACTTCAGGAAATATAAGCATAGAGATTAAGAGAAAAAGATCCAGACATCTTTCAGATGGTTTTAGTTTCTCTTAAACCTTTACCTCAAAAACAATATTGACAGAGACCCCAAAACGAGATTCTTCACACTGTTAAACTGACTTGAGACCCCAAAACGAGATTCTTTACCTCAACTATAGGCAAGAACACAAAGGTTGAGTGGAGGAAGGAAAAGGGAACTTAACGGAGGGAAATGTATGATTAATGTGTGAAGATGACGTAGCAAGTCAGAAGGTGCGCTTTTTATATATATATATACATCAGGTATTTTGTCGAACTAATCTTAAATTATCTTAAATTCCTAAGATCTCACTTCAGAGTCTTAGAAGAGATAAATCTAAAATTCTAAGGTCCTTCAAATTTTTACGTAGCCTGTACACTTCTGTATAAAAAGTGTCGTCATATACTAATTAGTCAACTGTGATGTCACTAAACAGGTATGGGCTAAGGTGTGTGATTTTAATGGTGTGGCAGTACCATTTGCTTGGAGAGATGCTTGTGCTTGGATGCGGTTAAACTTGAGGAATGATATCTTTGGGCGTGCAATTAAAGCTTCTTGGTG
>JAOSBN010070461.1:0-13166 GCA_027563595.1 Erythroxylum suave | reverse complement strand
GTAAGTAAACCCGACTACTACTAGGCATGGCCCCGTCGAGCCAAAGACGTTAAACAAAGGCGCTACTTGGGAGGCAATCTAAGGAATTTTTGATTTTAAGCTTCGATTTTTATTTTGTGTTATTTCATTTATTTTGTATTGGTTTATTTCGATTTTTGTTTCTGTGCTCGGTGTTTTAAAAAAAAAGGTCTTGAACTGATGTGTGCGTGACAGTGCATTAATCGTCATAACTGCCAATGCTTAAAGGAAGGTATACGACATGATCATGTTGTATGTCTGTGTTCGCATAACCGCAAGAAACTACAAAAATTTTAATTGCCCCAAGTTTACCCGTTGTTTTGTAGTGTTTATATGCTCTACAAGGCAGGTGTTTTGGGGTGCACAGATGGGGTTCAATCTTTTTTCACACACAATGAAAAGTTCAAGTGTGGGGGTACACAATTATCTACACCAAAGAGTAAGTCCATGGCAGTTTCAGCAGCGAGCCTCCTCCATTTCCTCTGTCACCATGATCTTGGTAACTTCTGTCCTTACTCCAAGCCTTTAATTTATATTGTCTTATCTTTGTTTAGATTGCAAACAATGTAAATTATAAATGTGGGGTGGGAAGACTGCTTTCTTTTGATATTTGATAACTTTCTTTTGATATTAAAAATTTTTTTGATGGTGTTTCTGTGTTTTTGCGGCAATTGCATTT
This sequence comes from Erythroxylum suave, assembly GCA_027563595.1. Taxonomy (NCBI): domain Eukaryota; kingdom Viridiplantae; phylum Streptophyta; class Magnoliopsida; order Malpighiales; family Erythroxylaceae; genus Erythroxylum; species Erythroxylum suave. Next base: position 12,469 of record JAOSBN010070461.1, on the reverse strand, counting down.
TGTCTTTTTTGCATGCATGGTTTACGTAGCTTTGCATGGGTCTACTTGCTGATACAACATTTTAGTTTATTTATTTTCATTTTTGAATGATCATGCATCAATTAACATGCATAATAGAGTAAATCTCGCCTTAAATAGTCTTATCTTGATGTGATTTGATAAGTTTAACTCTTTACGTGTTTTTAGCTTAATTGATCTATTTTGACTCCCATCCTAGCATAACTTGAACTGACTAATACACTTAGAGTCAAATAGGCCCTTGGCAACATACACCTTATAGGAGTAACAATACACACCACTTAAAATTAACCGTGAGATTTTTGAGCCACTTAAGAGGGAGTACAACATTACATATACTCCATATTTCTTTTGTGTGTGCATGTATAGTGTGTTCCCTTCCATAATCTGACATTTGAGTTCTTGTCAAAGCCACATTTAGTACATTGAGATGAAACTAAGGCATTGTTTGTGTAGCCCTTTGCTGTCCAATTTCTTTGAGTATCCCACCAAGGGAATTATCCCTTGTAGTCCCCATTTAAGCATAAAACCTTTCTTTGTTCTTATGTTAAAAAACCAATAAACCTAATCCTTTTTTCTTCTTTAGCCCCAAAATTTGACACCCAACTAAGAGGAATTGCCAAGTAACATGTGTCTATTTGTTAAATCATATCCTTCATGTGTATAATGTTTACGTCATGTTCCTAGTTATTATGTGGTGTTTGGCTTGAGAGTTGGAAAAAAATTCGGGGGAGAAAAAAAAGAAAAGAAAAGAAAAGAAAAATAGAAAAAAAGAAGAAAAAAGAGAAAAAAGAAAAAAGAAAAAAGAATAACAAAATAAAACTATGTATTCAGATTCAATAATGTCTTATTCCCCCAAAACAATTTTAAAAGCAAGTTTGATGCTTTGAACTTTAAATTAATGTTGAAACTTGCCAAGCCATGATTTATGAGAAACACCTTGATGAATGAATGGAGAATGATGATTGGATATGAAGGAATGATTCGGCCAACTGGTGATAAATTCTATGGCCATATGTGTCGTATGAGATATGTGATACTTGCTGTATACTTTGCTCCTCTTGGTTTTTCTTTCTTTGTTAAACCCCATAGCCATAGTACAAGCCTTTAAAAGACCTAGTTTTTAAATATGAGCTAGTGGTAGAGATTGGACTCTATGTCAAGATTATGGAAAGGACTACTATGCATTGATTTTGAGAGAAACACTACACCCGAAAATTTTACATGAGTGATTGAGCGAAATTGGAGAGGGCGTGGGTGTTATTGCTTTCTATAAGATAATGTCGAAGTGGTTAACATTCATAATTAATTAGGAGATCGATCGTTCATGCATTGTTTATTTTATTTTATAATTGTATTTGTTGGCATAGGAAGTGTTGGGTATGGGAGAAAGAATGGTAAGAAGAGGTTGAAAGCCTTGAGGTTTTAAATGGATTAAATACTTGAGGACAAGTATTGTTTAAGTGTGGGGTTATTTGATAGGTTGCATTTCATGCATGGTTTATAGGATAGTTTGCATTCATTTTGCATGTGTTTGTTTATTATTTTGTGTTTTTGTGTGCTTTTATGTTTGTTATGTGTGCAGGAGACCAAAGTGGGGATTGGAGTTGTAATGCAGGAGATTTGGGCTGTTTTGGAGAAGTTACATGCTGGAAATAGATACAACATGCCCATGTCGTATCGGGCAAGAATTGGGCTGAATTTATGGACGAGTTTTTAAGCCTCATCGCCATCTATTTTGGGATGGATCTTTGTTGGAGACGCCGGACTCCAGCTGGGAAGCCATAATGAAGAGGCCAAATTGAAGACTAGTTAGGAAACTTCTACTAATTTTGGCTAGGGTTATGAATTGAAGAATATATAAATTCCTTATGGCATAAGGAATTCAGACACCACCTTTGACAACTTTTGTTTCTCACTTTTGAACGTTCTCTCTTCTTTCGTCTGTTTTTTCAGTAGTTAGCAGCCAGTCACCATCATGATTGTAGTTTTCATGTTTTTTCTTGTGTTCTTAGGTTAGCTATGAATAACTAAACCCTTTTCTAGTTACGGTGCTTGTATATTCAGCCATGGATCATTTGTGAGACTATGTTTTTATTTGTTTATGCAATTCAGATATTTATTTAATTCCTGTGCTTGAACCAGATTTATTATTGCTTAATTTATTATACAATGTCATGAGTTGTGTGATTGATTAAGTGATAAATTGCTGAATAGGATAGTATTGCCATGGATATTATTTTATCAAAGTAGCGAATTGGTTTTATCTGGCGAATGATTTATGATGATGGTAAAATCGATGGAATTAAATAATCTAACTTAATAAATTACGGCGTTTACGAATTTATTGGTTAGGACAAGGGTCTTTTTTGTTCTTAATGCAACTAGAGATTAATCTTGTCAGGGCGTTTCCCGAGGGTTGTCTTTAGATTAGGGAAGTAACTTGTTAGGACGTTTCTTGGGGTTACCGACAAAGTAAGAAAACATTGGTCAATGAGTGCACCACCTTTGGCTATAACTTTGTCTATTTGAATTGTCTAATTTATCTTATGATGTCAAAGATCGAATTTTCAGGCTGAATTGAAGAGTACCTTGGCTAGGTTTTCATCCATTGTGTTTCAATCGCATTTTATTATTTACTGTCCAGATCTGTTTTTTGCCAATACCACATGCTCACGTCATATCTGTCACTATAGCTCTCCTTTAATTTTCTGTGTTGCTTTTATTTTTATTTACATCTCCTACAATATCAATCCTTTAATTTGTTATTTTCTGAGCATTTGAGTAAATCTGCACTAATTCCCTGTGGATTCGACGCTACCTAGTTTTTGAAGAGTTGGAAATATATTTTTATTTTTGGTAGTTTAACAACCTATCAATATGCTTAATTGTTGATACTTTTAATCTATTACACTTAGTGACTAATGCCTTAAAATGGATACTCACTTTAGCTCATATTTAATTTTAGGTACATTTCAAATGTGAGAATCCCACATTAGTTGGAGAGGAAAACGAAATATGACTTATAAGGGTATGGATACCTCTCCCCCATAGACACGTTTTCCCTGATGGGTTTGGAAGAGCAAAACCGTGAGGGTTTGGGTAGGGCCTAAAGTCTAAAGCAGACAATATCTATGGGTGGGTGGTCTAGGATGTTACAGATGATATTAGAGCTGGCTCCTGACCGGTTGTACCACCAAGGATGCTAGGCCTAAAGGGGGGTGGTCAGCGAGGACACTGGGCCCAAAAGGGGGTGGATTGTGAGAATCTCACATCAGTTGGAGAGGAGAACGAAGTATGCCTTATGAGGGTATAGATACCTCTCCCCTATATATGCACTTTCTCGACTAGGTTGGGAAGAGTAAAATCATGAGAGTTTGGGCTAGGCCCAAAGCCCACAATATGTACGTAATTGTTGATACATTTAATCTATTACACTTAGTGATTAATACCTTAAAATGGATACTCACTTTAGCTCATATTTAATTTTAGGTATATTTCAAAAGTGAAGGAGATAGAGTGACCTAAAAGCATACTTATTGAGTAATCTTCTCAATGTTTATACCTTGTTGTGTTCATAAAGCAAGAAGAAGAAAAAGATTAAAGGAAAAATAGATAAGATAGAGCATAAAATGAAGATATGTGTAACATTCTCATTTAAAAAGACCATAGCTTTGACATGAATTACATTACCAAAAGGATAAACTAATTGTCCATTTATAACATGAATTTAACCTAGTTTTTAATATAAGAATAAGATGCTTGTGATCGACTGTTAAAAAAAAAGAATGAAAATATGACTATAACATGGAGGAAAAAGAAGACACATGCATTAAGTTACCAAAGAAAGACATCTATACATTTATCTCATTAAAAACCTAGCAATTGAATATGAAAAGGACATGGTATGTGTCACAACTGAAGCATGTGAAGGGCTGAAGGGAATAAAGAAGACAGTGTAATGGTTGACGCATATGAGGGTTGGAATCATTAGACACTTATGCCATTGTTATCTTAACCTATTTGTTTAATATAAGACATGTTGTGAGTGGCGGCTAGACAAGAGGAGAGAGTTAATAAAAGAAGACAACACTTAGATGTTATATTCATGATAAAAGAAATTATCTTAGTAAGGACTGGAGTAAGGAGGTGAGGATGATTGAAGCAAAGGAGAGTGTACAGCAGCTGACCCTTCCTCATTATTCCTCTTCAATCTTCAAGAAGGAGAGTAGACAATAGCTGATTATTGTTCATTCTTGGAGATTAAAAATGGAAAGAGTGCAGAAAAACGACTAGACCTAATTCTTTTTTAATTCTGTTTGGTTTTGAACAATGATGGATACATTTTTAGCAGATTATTAGGGCTTAATGGAAAAGATGGATGGCTAACCCACCAGACGTTGGTTTAAAATTTCAATCAACGTTGAGGAGCACATTTAAGCATACATCATTGTGTATCATTTTCTTTCACTTTTTTGGGTACATTATCTTGAGTTTAGTGATTGGTAGTTATGCAAGAATGCTTTTGATGCTCTATTGAATCATTTTTCATGAAAACTCATTGCTAGAATTTGAATACAACATGTAATAATCATTTTTGAAGTTGTATGTGCAACTAACGGCATTACATCATTAAGGATAACATAACATAAGTTAAATAACCTGAGCTTGTGTGATTATTGTTTAGATGATTTAGTCTTTCTTAATCATATTACAATTGTCCGATTAAACTTAGAAAGCTATTTCTAGGTTATCCAATAGTTATGGTTAATTAACAAGCTCTTCTTAATTAATTGCAACCTAAAGAAAAATCAAAATTGACAGAGCTTGTTATTAATTCACGATCAATAGTCTGAAGAGAGGTGTGAAGATGATAATTCAATGAAATATTTGAAATTATTCTTTGGAGAAGATTAAACCAAAGAACCAGATTTCAACCCATTGATCAATTTTATCACTTTTTATTATTTTATAGATTCAAATTTACTTTGTTTTCTAATTTGCATCAAACCAAACCCCCTGTTTTACATATAGGTATAATTTAGGAAAGTAATTGGATTTAATCTCTGTGGGATCAACCTAGACTTACCACTACTATAGTTGCAGGTCTAGTTTAATTTGTGTAGTGTTACGAGGCACTACCAGTTCATATAATGGTAAGCAATTATTTCTATAGATAAAGAAATTAATTTTTTTTTCATATTATGCTTTTTAAAAGGAAGTTTTCTTTTTCAATATTAGTTCCATATTGCCTTCTTGGAGTCTTATGTATAGTGGATATTTCTCTTCCTCCTTTCCCACTTGTTCTCATCATGAAATTTATACTTCTAGTTTATTGTTCTTTATGAGCTATAACCAACTGCATATACCTTGGAGGACATTTTGTAGGCTATAAGATGTTCTTCTTCTAATATAAGATGCCTCATAACATCTTTCATCGTCTTGATGCTCTTATTATAAGTTAGACCCATCTTTATATGCTCCCACACTCTAAGATAACAAATGAATCTTTTATGTAATGAGCATGGAGGGAGAACCTTCATCTAATTTTTCACCGATCCTTCTATGCTAACCAATTTTTAAAAACATCAAAGACAAAGATTGATGTGGATGTAAGAACGTTGAATATAGAATTTGATTGTGATTTTGTTTGCTTTAATATTTTTAAAGCTATGAGGTGCCCTAGTGATGTTCATTCAGTTTTTTTAATTGATGTCATTGACTATTTGCCACAAGAATTTTTTGATTTGGAAGGAAAAGATGAGCTAGAAATCATTCTTTGCATGAGCTTAAAGGAAAACACTTTACAAAATTCTAACTTGTTCATTATAAATAAAATGGAAGAAATTGTGTTAGCATTGCAATCACTGCAACCAATACCAAAAAGGTATATATTTCTAAATATTGAACTGTCAATATCTAATATGAATATTTTACTTTTTGTTGTTTAAGCACCTATAATTGAAGTAAAACAATTACCAGAGAACTAAAAATATGTGTTTTTAGGAGAAGGAGAAACACATTCGGTAATCATAGCAAGGAACTTAACCAAGCTTCAAGAAGAAAAGCTCATTCTAGTGCTTAAAGACCACATCAGAGCTATATGGTGGACCATAGCTAACATTAAGGGTATTAGCCCTTCGACATGTATGAACCAAATTCTTTTGGAAAAAAAGGATCCAAACCATCAAGATAATCACAAAAAAGATTGAATCCTTCGATGATGGAAGTGGTAAGGACATAGATCTTAAAGTTGCTTGATGTTAGTCTAATAAATCTAATTTTGGGTAGTAAATGAGTGAGTCTAGTCTAAGTAGTACAGTTGAAAACTAGAATTACAGTGGCGAAAAATGAGAATAATGAGTTTGTACCTACATGAATGCAACATGGATTGTGAGTATAAATTGATTACAGGAAGTTAAATTCTTCTACATTTAAGGATTAATTTCCACTCCCATTCATCGATTAGATGCTTGAAAGACTTGGAGGACGATCTCAATACTATTTTTTGGATGGGTATTCAGGATATAACCAAAGTGCAATAGCTTTGAAGAAGGATCAGGAGAAAACTACCTTCATATACCTATTTGGTACATTTGGCTACATAAGAATGCCGTTTGGACTTTGCAGTGCCCCAGCCACCTTTCAAGATGCATGGTAAGTATTTTCTTTGAGTATGTTGAGCATATTATTGAGGTCTTTATGGATGATTTTACTATCTTTGGGATTTATTTGATGTATGCTTGGACAATTTGAATTGTGTACTTAAACGTTGCATCAAAACTAATCTTGTTCTCAATTTTGAAAAATGTCATTTTATGGTTTAACAAGGAATAGTTTTGGGACATGTAATCTCATCTAGAGGAATTGAGGTCGATAAAGCTAAGTTAGAAATTGTGTAAAACTTACCTTATCTTATAAATTTGTGGGAGGTTCATTCTTTTCTTAGACATGCGGGTTTTTATCATAGGTTTATCAAGGACTTTAGTAAGATCTTAACAAAACTCTATCATTTGTTTCAAAAGGATATGCCCTTTAAGTTTGATGAGAGATGCAATTAAGAATTTGACAAGTTGAAAAATCTTTAAACTTTGGCACTAATCATTCAACCACCTCACTGGAGTTAGCCATTTGAGATTATGTATGTTGCTAGCAATTTTACTGTGGGTGTTGTCCTTGGTTAAAAATGTGATGAGATGACTTATGCCACTTATTATGGTTTAAGAACTCTCAGTCTAGCACAATACAACTACTCCACCACAGAAAAGGAATGTTTAACTGTTGTGTTTGCTTTAGATAAATTTAGGTGTTATTTTCTTGGTTCTACAGTGATTGTATATTTTGATCATGCAGCATTAAGGTATCATTCATTAAAGAAGGAAGTGAAACAAAGGCTTATTAGATGAATTCTCTTGCTCTAATAGTTCGATTTAGAGAACAAAGATAAGAAAGTGGTAAAGAATTCAGCCATAAAGAACTTGAGTCAAGTTGTGAAGGAATATGATTTAGTACGATTACAAGAGCTGTTTCTGGATGAGCAATTACTAACGCTTCAAGGCAAGGTTCTATGGTATGCTGATATTGTAAACTATCTAGTGAACAATAAGATACTTAATGATTTGGCTAAACATAAACGGAATAGAATAAATAATGAATTGAAATATTATATTTGCGATGATCCTCAATTATAGAAGTGTTGTTCTAACTAAATGATTAGGAGATGTGTGTCTAAATATGAATATGAATCAATTTTGAAAATTTTCCATTTGCATGTTTGTGGTGGTCATTGATAGGTGTGCATTAGTTTATATTTTTCTATGTGATTGGCATGTGTTTCTTACATAATTGTTGATTATTGTTATAGTTTAGGACTCATTTTGCATGATTTATTTTGGTTGATTTCCTTTGTTGTTCTTTTATGTTTGGTGTTAATCTAAGGTAAGAATTGACTATTTTTATGTAGGAATGAAGACGGAGCAACTTGGAGATTGAGCTAGAGATCAAAAAGGAGAAGAGAATAGCAGTCTTTTTGTTGCCTATTCCCACAATCATGGGAATTATAATCGAGACCTTATGCGGGGCTTCATGAAAAATAAGATTTTTGTACTATAAAAGCATAATTAAGCCTGCAAAGTTAGAGAGGGATAACACCCCTTTATGGAAAAGAGCTTTCTATAGTGAGGAATACATGGTTGGAGTCTTGAGGAAGGATTGAAGTCAAGGATTATCATCAAGATTGGGGAAAATAGCTAATTAACATCAAGAATTCTAGATTTTGGAAAATAAGAGAAGGAGTCCTTTTATTCAAATTTTTTGTCACTTTGATCACTTCTATTCTTTGTAAAATGGTTTATTTAAATGTTGATGATGTTATGGAGACCATGCTAAGCTAATTAAGTTTTAGGGACTACTTTTGAACTATTGTGTTAAACTCGTATTTTGTTGAATTGAATGAAAGTGTCTTTGATGATTGTTGATTTTATTTCTATCTTGCGATAAATAGAGAGAAGGAGTAAGATAAATTTAAGTAGGATTGTACAACGAGAGTTGGTGACCTGTAGACTTATAATCATCATGTTAATTGATTAGTTAGAAGAGAGATCTCAGCTAGGTTAATTGATCACCTATAGGATATCCTAATACCTAGTGAAATTGGTAAAGTGATTGGATAGGTTGAGAGACCTTTTTTATAATCCCATTAAATTCGATTAGGGAAAGTTAATTACACTTTGAGAGAGGGTGACCAATACATTCAAAAATCTTGGGTGAGACATAATTTGATTAATAAAATAAGAGGGAGACATAATAAAGAGAAAGTAATCTCTAATCTTTAGATTCCTAAATTCTAACTCTTTTGCATTGATGGTATTGTTCATTGTTTGTTATTAATCTTTTAATTTTAATTTAATTTTATAAATTATTTTCATTAAAAACAATTTTGTTTTTTAAACAAAGTTTGGTCTAGGTTAAGTGGTGTCTGGGCATTAATCCCTATGGGATTGATATCCGCTTTTAAGCTACTAGTTATAGCCCGTACACTTGCAGTTTTGAGCATAAAATGAGTATATTGTTTTTACCATCAACAAGTTTTTAGTGCCATTACTGTAGATTGATTGTTTACCATCATGTTTGATTTAGATTACTTTGATTTAAGAGTTTTTGATACTTCTCCTTTTGTATTTGTTGGTGCATGAACACAAGGAGTACACAAAGAGCAAAAGAAGCTATAGAAGTTGAATTTCCCGACATTAAGAAGCACGAAAGGGAAATAAGAAGGGCGAAGCATCTAAATTCTTAAATTCAAGATATTGAAGAAGGAGAGCAAGGAGGATCAGAGAGAACTTTGATGGATTTCACGAGACCAGGGTTTAGTCCTCGAGGAGTGGCGAGGCTGGTGGTTTAGGCAAATGATTTCGAAATAAAGCTAGCACTCCTCAATATTTTACAGAACAATATGTAGTTCTATAGGCTATCCAATAAGGATCTGAACACCCATATCACAAATTTTTTTGGGGATTTAGACACTTTCTGATTCCACATAATGTCAAACAATGTGGTGAAGCTAAGGTTATTTTCCTTCACATTAAAAGATCAAGCCAAACTGCAGTACAATGTGTTGAATATGGGACAGATTACCACTTGGGAGCAACTTGCCCAAGTCTTTCTTTCCAATTATTTCCCGTTGACGAAGATGACGAGGATAATTAAGGAGATCATGAATTTCCACCAGAATGATGAAGAATCTATCTATGAGGCTTGGGAAAGATTTAAAGAACTAAAAAGAAGATGTCCGCATCATAACCTTCCGAGGGAGTTCCTACTTTAGACATTCTACAATCGAGTAAATTCAAGCACCAGAGGAGCCATCGATGTAGCAGCCGGAGGTTCATTGATGAGGAAAACTGTGGAAGCGACTCATGATCTGTTGGAGGAGTTGGCAATCAATAGCTGCATGTGGTCGAGTGAGAGGAGTAGACAAGGATAGAAGGAGCAAAAAGGTATAATACCTTTTGACTCGGTTACTGCCTTATAGGCTCAACCCATGGCTCTTATAAAGTAGCTCGACAACATGCAAGGAGCATCTACCTTAGCAATTAAGGCGATAGAAGCACAATGTCAGCTGTGTGGGGAGAACAATCATAGCTTAGCAGAGTGTTTTTTATTAGGAGCTGGTGGCACTGAGCAGGTACGTTACCTAGGCTAGGCGCAGCGAAGTAATAACCCTTATTCTAATACTTATAATCTAGGGTGAAAAAACCACCCAAACTTTTCTTAGAGTAATAACATTGTAAATGGCCAAGCAAGATCACAAGGATCTCTGAGATTCTAGCAAGATCAAGTTAGAGTGATGGAGAGTAAGTTTGACAAGTTTATGGAGATTTTTGATTCCAAACTGGCAGCTCAGGAAGAGAGTCAAAAAAGGATGTTTGCAAGCCAGGAGGAAAGTCAACAGAGAATGGAGGCAAATTTTGACTAGATCGTGAAAAACCAAGCCTTATTGATCCATAACTTGGAGGTTCAGGTAAGCTAACTTACTAATATTGCATTTTTTTGAGTCATAATTAGCTTATCAAGCAATACTGAGGTAATTCCAAAGGAGCAACTCAATTACACCTTGAAGTGGTAAGCAGATGAAAAAATCAAGTGTGAAAAAGGACAACCACACAAAAAAAGAAAAGTACGGAGATAAAAGAAGAAAAGGAAGAAGGCAGGCTATATGTACCACCACCATTGTACAAGCCCAAACTCCCGTATCCACAGAGAGTAAAACAACATCAGGTGGCACTCAATTTTCCAAGTTTTTAGAGAAACTAAAGAATCTACAGATAAATTTGTCATTAGTGGAAGCTTTGGAGTGTATGCCTAAGTATGCAAAGTTTTTGAAGGACATACTCACATACAAATGTACTTGGGAAGACAACCAGATAGTAACGTTGATAGAAAATTACAATCCCATCATCTCAAGTCAAATGCCTTAGAAATTACAAGATCCAGGGAGTTTCACTATTCTATGTGTTGTCGGTGATTTTGAATTTTCCAAATGTTTAAATGATTTAGGTGTAAGTATTAATCTGATGCCTTTTTTTATTTTCAGGAAACTAGGTCTAGAAGAGGTCAAGCTAACATCCATACTGATTCAAGTTGTAGATTGATTGAACCCAAATTTTCATTATTTTTCAGTGATATTTTTGTATTTTTGTTGTACTTTTCGGCTCTTTTTGTTGGATATTGTGCCTAATTTATTTCAAGTGTGCTCATTTTGAATTAACATAGCTTGAGGGTAAATTTGTCATAATTAATTAGTAATTTCATTCACTTGATTTATAGGACAATTGATATTGCAAACTATTGTTTTTCTTTACAAGACACTCAAGAAGTAGAGCCAAGAGTAAAGACCAAGAAATTGCTAAGCCATTGAATCAAAGAAGATAACCATTCGGGACAATTTGGCTTTGGCGAACTCTTTATTTCATCGCGTCGAAAGATGTGAATTAACAGCCAAATGCTCTTCGAAAAATTTGGTCGCGGCAAACCTATCAGCTCGCTGTGTCAAAACCTTTAAATCAATAGCTTAGACACTTCGGGAAAAGTTTTCCGCGGCGAACTCCTCGCTTCGTTGCGGCGAAACCTTCAAAATAGCAACCTGAAACCCGAATCGTTTTTGGAAAATCCATTCACCTATCCTTATGACCCGACCCAAATATTATTAAAAGACCTATTTTGGGATAAGTAGCAGAGGGAGGTGGCAGAAGATATCACTAGGCATTCCTTCACCATTCCTTCACTATTCCTACATTTTTCCTTCATCATTTTCTTTGAAAATACATCTCCTTCTGCTCCCACATTTTCTTCCACTCTCAAACCTCCATCATGGGTGACTCAGGAGCATTCCGGGTTGTGAAGTTTCTGAGCTCTATAAGCGGTTAGGCGTTTCTTCTCCTCTTGAAGGTGCAGCGATGGCTGGAGTTTAATGGACTGAAAAAAGGGAGTAGCTTAATCCATAGTTCAACTATGGTTTTATATATCCTAGGTCTAAAAATTATGATTCATAGATGAACTATTTGATTATAGTTTTAATCAAGTGTCGGATATTCATTATGTGTTGAATGGATTGGTTATTGTAGAACTTTGGGCTTAAATGTATAAAGTTTCATATATGTCCATTTGAAATCTTTTTGACTCTCTATTATCTTGCATGGATGTGTTTGATGTTGAGATGATTTTAGATTACATTTGACCTATTGCATTTGCTAATCCATTTACACACATACTAAGAGCGCCTAACGGGATTTTAAAAAATGGAGTTTCATTGATTAAGGTCTGGGAGTTGAAAAGTCTTTCAAGGTTCATATTTTTGAAACTTAGTGATTTATACTCTCTCTTTAATCATTTCAAACAATGATGGCCAAAACTCACTTTCAAGAGGACTTTATCATTATATAGTCTTTGT
>JAOSBN010070451.1:0-13166 GCA_027563595.1 Erythroxylum suave | reverse complement strand
ACATTTTTAGCTATAGGTTGCTAAATTTATATTAAGAATTACCCTTGAATTATTTGTTGAACTTTTACATTCTTTATCAATGCACACACAATGGCTCAAGAGCTTCGTGGAACGAAACGAAAAAACCGAGGTTTACACCTTGAGATGAAACGAGTCCGATTTTTTAGGATCTCGTGGCCACAAGCGAGCAGCCGGGAGAAAGCTATAGGTCAACGTGCACGTGACTAACGAAACAGATTCCTCTCTCGCCCACATAACAGATTTTTCTGTGATCATACATTCTACATTGTATTCATGCTTTCATGTTCCATAATTCTTTTCTTTTTCATTCACACAAGGTCATTAAAATTTATCACAATGCAACACAATATACATTCATGAAATATTTTTCCCATATCCACAGTGGTTCAAAACATACATACACCCAAATATTTCAACTCATCATCATTAAACCATAACATATTACTCACATTCACAATGAATAAAACAACATACATGCACATAAACAATGTAGTTCATCATAACAAACTATAAATATATTACCCACCTATTTAACTTGAAATTTCTGAAAGTCAAGTTTGTTCTTCTTCTCGCTCTTGGCGTCTATTTTTCTGGTTCCCTAAAACATACATATTTATTTCATCACACTCACATAAAGCTTTCCTTAACCTAACTATCATGAATAAACTCACAATAAATCTCTTCTTAATTTTATCTAACTAGAATAACTAAAATCTAACACCCTTTTCTTATTCTTCTTCTTTCTTTCCTCACCTTCATCATATGACAAAACCCTAGTTTCTCTCTCCACTTCCTTCAACATTTTCTCCACATAAACCTACTTCTTTCTTCTTCTTTCTACTATCAAAAATAAGGAAATAGAAGGTTTACCTCACTAGAAAAAGATTTAGCTAAAACTCCTCTTTCTTCCTTTTTCCTTGCTTTCTTCTTCCTTCTTCTCCTTGTTTTGTTTTTCTTCTTCTCTCTTAGACGACTCTCACTCTTTTCTTCCTTCAATTCATGATTCTTCTCTTCTTCTCTTCTTTGTCTCATTCAATTTAATGAAATTTTTTGTGTTTTTACCATTTTGCCCTTCCTTATCCAAGTATTTCCATAACTACCCTTCTCTTTATTCTCTTCATCCTCTTTCTCTAGTTTCTTCTAGGTTTTTCTTTCTTTCTATCTTTTTTACACAAACACGTCTCTCTCTCTAGTTGTCTTATTCATTTAAGACAACTTTCTTGTGCTTTTACCAATTTACCCTTTCTTTATTAGGAAATTCCTATTAACTCATTTACTTAATTTTAATTACTTCTTTTAATCCATACCACCATATAAAATTCAAAATATACGTTATTAGACTCCAAAAATTCCTAATTCATAAATTCTAATTTATTTTCATGCTAGATAGTTTAATAAAATAAAGAAAATAAAGAAAATAAAATATAAAATCCTAAAATCGAGACCCAACAAGTTGTTTCAAGCTAATGCCCTTATTGAGAAACTACCTACCTCATAGAATGAGTATAAAGACCAACTGAGGCATAAGAAGAATGACATGAAACTTTAGGAGTTGATAGGACATATAAAGATTGAGGATGTCAACTGTACATAAGATAAGACCAAAACACTCACTCTTGTCCCTACTGTTAAGAAGAATGGTGGACAAAATAAGTCTTTTAACAACAAGCAGGGTTAGTTTAAGCGCAAAAGGATTGATGGTGACAGTTGATGGTGCCATAAGCCAGGCCATCCCACTGCCAATTTTCAAGCTATAATCAACTATAAGAAGAAAGGGCAAGGGCAAAAATTGTGACAGTTCGAGAAAGGAAATCAGACAGGATACCAACGGGGTAATCAGAAGAACTTTAGTAAGCCTTAAGCTAATATAGTTAAAGCTGGTGATGACAAGGAGATCATTACTGCTATAGTGTCTGAAGTCAACCTTGCTGAAATTTTGGTCAAGTGGATCATTGACATAGGCGCCACACGCCACATCTACACTAATAAGGACTTGTTCAAGGAATTAAATGATGCTGCTGAAGGTGAAATTGTATACATGGGTAACTCCAGCAAAGTTCCTGTCCAAGGAGTTGGCAAAGTCACTCTCAAACTCACATATGGAAAAGTGTTGGCATTAGAAAATATTTTATTTGTTCCTAATGTACGTAGAAATTTGATTTCTGGTACATTGCTTAACAAAGTCGGTGTTAAACTGACCTTTGATTCTGTTAAGCTAGTTCAGACTAAGAATGGGAACTTTTGGAAAAGCGTTTGTAATAGGGGCTTATTTGTACTTGACATTGCAATGAAAGCATCTACTTCTTCTGTTTATAATGTTGAGTCTTTAGACTTATGGCACTCTAGACTTGGGCATGTGAATGTGAGGTAAATTAAAAGGATGCAAAGCTTAAACTTGTTACCTAACTAGATCACTAATGATATGGAAAAATGTCAAATTTATATTGAGGCTAAATACTCTAAGAAACCTTTTAAGTCAGTGACTAAGAGAGAGTCATAATTGTTAGACTTGGTGCATACAGACTTGATTCATTTTAAGAATTGTATAAGTAAAGGAGGCATAAGATATTATATTTCTTTTGTAGATGATTGTTCTAGATTTACTAAGATTTACTCATTGAAAAATAAAAGTGATGCAGAGGAAATATTTATGACATACAAAACTGAGGTTGAAAACCAATTAGAAAGGAAAATTAAAAGATTAAGGTCTGATCGAGGTGGTGAGTATAATACTGATTTCCTTGCTGATTATTATGCAAAAGTTGGGATTTTCATGAGCTTTCAGCCCCTTATATACCTAAACAAAATGAAATAATCAAGAAGAAAATTTGAACACTTAAGGATACGATAAATGCAATGTTGATTTCTTCCAATTTACCTGATTTTATATGAGGTGAAGCTATTCTTTCAACTTGTTATGTTCTAAACAGAGTCCCTCATAAGAAACTATATCAAAAACCCTTACAAAATTTGGAAAGGTTATCCACCTAACTTGCTTTTTTGAAAGTGTGGGAGTATCTTGCTAAGGTTGCTCTACCTGAACATAAAAGGAAGAAAATTGGGCCTAAGATCATTGATTCAATTTTTATGGAATATGCCTCTAATAGTGCTGCCTATAGATTTATGGTTAAAGAAGAGGGATCTAACACTTATAGACCAATTATATAGTCAAGAGATGCAATGTTCTTTGAGGATATATTTCCTATGAAAGAGAGTGTGCAAGTTCCTAGAGAATTTGTCCCTAGTTCTTCTACCAATGATGACATAGAGGAAGAGGAAATTGTTGAACTAAGGAGGAGCAAAAGAGTTAGAGTACCCATTAGTTTTAGTTACGACTTTATTACTTCCTTTGTGGTAACAAAACCTGAGGAGATAGATGATGTTTTTCTGTTGACTTATATTATTGAGGAAGATCCTAAAACTTATAAGGAAGAAATGAGATCTGTGGATGTTACATTTTGGAAGGAAGCCATCAATAGTGAGTTATAATCAATCATATCTGATAAAACTTGGGTTTTAGTTGATCTAACTCGAGAGTGTAAGCCTTTAGAGTGTAAATGGATTTTTAAAAATAAATTGAGACTTGAAGGAACCATTACGAGGTTCAAGGCAAGACTTGTGATTAAAGGCTTTAAACAAAAAGAAGGATTGGACTTTTTTTACACTTACGCTCCTGTTACTAAAATTGCATCTATAAGGATGTTGTTTGCTATTGCCTCAGTATTTAAACTTCTTGTGCACCAAATGGATGTTAAAACAACATTCTTGAATGGTGATCTAGATGAAAAGATTTATATGGTCAGGGGATTAGAGTGGTTGGTCAAGAGAAAAAGGTGTTTAAGTTGGTTAAGTCTTTGTGTGGACTTAAACAAGCTCCCAAACAGTGGCATAAGAAATTTGAAAGTGACATTTTCAAACATGGTTTCACCTCTTGTGATGTTGATTCTTGTATTTAAGTGAAATCAGATGTCAATGGTTGTGTGATCATAACTCTTTATGTAGATGATATACTTATTGTTAGTACTAGCTTATCTATCATTGATACTACTAAGAGTTTGCTAAAGTCTTCTTTTGATATGAAAGATCTTAGACCTGTGGATTTTATTTTAGGAATCAAAATTGATAAGACTAACTCTGGTTTTAGGTTGAATCAAACTCATTATGTTAAGAAAATTTTGAAGAAGTTTGGTTACTATGATATTGATCCAGTCAAGACTCCCTATGATGCTAGTGTTGCTTTAAAAAAAATCTTAGTGACAATGTAAACCAAGCTGAGTATGTTAAAATTCTTGGTAATGTGGTTCTCTTAATGAACTATTCTCGTCCTGATATTGCATATTGCATGAGTAGACTTAGCAGGTATACTCATAATCCTAGTTAAAAGCATTAAAATGCATTGATTCATTTATTAAGGTACTTGAAAAGTACTATGCATTATGGATTATCTTTTGGTGGTCATCCTCTTGTATTGGAGGGGTATTATGATGCTAATTGAGTTACGGATAGTGATGATATACACTCTACCAGTGGTTATGTTTTTACCTTGACATGAGCTGCAGTGTCTTAGAAATCATCCAAGCAAACATGTATCACGAGATCAACAATAGAGGCTGAGTTTATGGGTTTGGAGTTAGCAGGACGAGAAGCTGAGTGCCTAAGGAATCTCTTAGTAGATATCCCACTTTGGGAAAAACCAATTCCTTCTATGTTCCTTCATTGTGATTCGCAGGTTGCCATTCATGTTTCCAAGAACAAAGCATATAATGGCAAAGTAAAAATATCAAATTGAGACATAAAATTGTTTGTACTTTAATTAGACATAATCTAATTTCTCTAGACTATTTCAAGTCAGAGAGAAGCTTAGTGGATCCGTTTACAAAAGCTTTGTGTAGGAAAGTAGTTTCAAAGCATGCTAAAGGGATGAGGTTGAGTCCAATTGTGTAGTAACCTCGTGATGAACACCTATCTTGGAAAACCAAGTTCAATGGGTCAAACGAAATTATATGGTGACTGCTTACTTTTACATTATTTGTGGAATAATACTGATATACATTTGGTTGTTGCATTGTGTCCCTTAGCATAATTTTACTACGTTTGATGAGGTTAGATTGTTTAACCCTTAATGACTTCTATAGCCTAAGATTAGGTGGTGTGAGCAGTTCATACTTAATGGACTCATATAAGTGATTGTGGGGGGCTAGCCACTCTCTTATGAGAGTATTTGAGATATCTCTCTAGAGAGATCATGAGAACAAGGCATGTTGAGGATGTTTATTTCTCTAGCAGGTTTTGTCTCTAATTTTCTTGGACACCAAGATCAAGACCTAGTTCACCTGGTTGTTCGTCAATCTTTCCCTTAAACTGTAATAGTTTGTTTCTCACGTTTTAGACCACGTGGGGGATTGTTAGTATTGATTATTCCAAAAAGTCCCACTTTATTACACCATAATGCCTTACATCTTTATTACACAAACGTCCAAAACGTCCCAGCATATTACCATAACGCCTTACATTCATGTGGTTTAATTGTCGTTGTTATTTTACCCCAATGTTCTTATCATATACTTATCATATATATATATATATATGATAAGAACATTGGGGATATATACGGCCCATACATTGCTTTACATCCACTTCTGCTTCTCAATCTATCGTACTTTCTTTCATTTTTCTCCATACAATGTTCGAGACCTCTTTACACACTCATTCACATCTGCAATACAAAAGTTTATCAAGCATTGTTCATTTTTGTTCTTTTTAAGCTTCATTAAACACAAGTCTTTACTTTTTGCTCTTGGAGACAGTTCCTACTCCGCCTTTTGGAGTGCACCAAAGCTAGTGGAGAAGGCGTTAACCCTAAGGTTGGATCTCATTGTTCTACTACACTGTAGAGGGGAATTTCTAACTTAAGGTAGTGATTCTTACAACACCTTACATTCAGATAAGTTGTTCCAATTTAATTATTATTGTTATTTGCGCTAACTTACGACACCTTACATTCAGATAAGTTGTTCCAATTTAATTATTATTGTTATTTTTGCTAACAAATAGAACTGATTAAGCAGAAGTCAAGGTGTTGGCAATATCAATGACGAATCGATATTTGACATCTGCATTGACGAGTCGTTCCATAGCCTTGTTCACGTACTTCATTGGTATCACCTCTATATCAGCAGTGATGTTGTGCTTCGCTGCAAAATCTAACATTTCCTGAGTCTCCTTCATGCCTCCAATGCAACTACCTGCCACCATCTTTCGCCCTATATTGAAAAAAGACAAGAAAAAGAAGATGTAGCTTCGGTTATATCAAGTTCGAGTTCAGCTCGGCCTAATCTGAAGTTAATAAAAACTCAATTTCAGATTCAAACTGACTCAAATTCTGACAAAGAGTATTTGTGCATTTCAACTTACCAATGAGTAGAGGAAAGACTGGTAACTCTAGAGGCTTATCAGGTGCACCCACTAGTATCATCTTGCCGTGATATTTTAACAAGCCAAGCAGAGGCAGAACTGGGTGAGCTGCCGAGACTGTGTCAATTATACCATCTAAAGTACCCAATGCAGCCTAACACAACAGAGATCATCATACACAATAACATCGCATAAAGTACAAATAGCATGTAACATCTCATGTTTAGACTAGTTCGAACATCAATTTTTAACTATTAGTAATTCCTAGAATTGTGGTTAAATCATTTTTAAAAAATGAGATATTACTACTTCCTCTTAGTAACCAACAATGGATACTAAAAACTGACCTGAATTTGGTTTACATCAGTGCTAAGTAGAAACGAGTCAGCACCAAGATGTTCAATGGCTTCTGTATTCTTCCCAGGCGAGGTGCTAATGACAGTGACAATAGCTCCCATAGCCTTGGCAAATTTAACTGCAGCATGGCCAAGCCCTCCAAGCCCTACCACTCCAACATGCTTCCCAGGTCGATCAAGTTCAAAAAATTTAAGGGGACTATACACTGTGATCCCAGCACAAAGAAGGGGTGCACTTGCATCAAGAGGCAGACTTTCTGGGATTCGGACCACAAAGTGTTCGTCAACCACGATCATGTTCGAATACCCTCCGTAAGTTGTGGTCCCATCGTAGTACTTTGAATTGAATGTTTGTATCATTTTAGGACAGTAGTTCTCCAGACTGTTGGTACAGTTTTCGCATGACCGACAAGAACCAACCAAGCACCCAACTCCCACTTTATCTCCTACCTTGAACTTCTCAACATTTGATCCTACTTCTGTTGCTTCACCTACAATTTCATGTCTGATAATTGCATTTCATAAGCAAAATGTGTCAAGGCCAAAACACATGTTCTTGATAAGTCATAGTTGATTTTATTTTTTAATGCAATCAATAAGATTAAATTATTTAAATTTCATTTTGTGAGAGGTATAATTTCTTTTTTTCAACTTCAATCAATAAGATTAAATTGTTTAAAATTCATTTTATGAGAGGTATAATTTCTTATTTTCAATTTCATGAAACTTAATTAGGAACTTATTTGACATTAGTATGATTTTAATTGCATAGTTTTGCACTCCTATTTCATCTAAATATATATTCTTTAAGAGAGATATTAACTTTGTTTTTAAAAGCAACGTTATTGTTATGAACTGTACGAATTTTAAAAGATTAGTCACTAAATTTTTTAAAAATAAAAAGATTAGACACTTTTAAATATTCCATCTTGAAATATTAACTTACCACCATGAAACCTAACTAGTTCTTTCCCAACCCTTTACACTGAAGCAAAATAAAAGAGGAAGAGAACTAACCCTGGTAAGAGGGGATAGGTAGAAATTCCCCACTCATTCTTTACACAATGAAGGTCGCTATGGCAGATTCCACAGAATAGTACCTTAATCTTCACATCTTTGTCTCCAGTGGACCTTAACACAATTACTCTAAATTTATTATTTGAAGCAATCCAACATATATAAGCACACAGGAAATGGTTTATTTCTTCAAGAAACACTTTCATGGCAGAGCTTGAAGAGCTAAACTAAAATGAAGAGATGTAAAATGATGGAGAGAACTTGGAAGACCTTCTTTGAAATGTGAAGGGAGACAGAATTCCTGACGCGTCTCTTGCTGCCCATCCAAAGGCCTTCTCCTGGTGTTCTTGCTGTTCCTGAGAGAGTGGCATTTTTTTTCCCCCTTCTGATATCAATCTCTTGCCAAGATCTACTGAAATATAATTGATTAACTAGCACAGCATCCACTTGTTAGCAGCAAATGGTCAAACAATATCGCTGTATGTGGTCCGGTGAAGTGGGAATCAATGGTCCCATCTTATTATTATAATTTTGTTCTTAAAATGGTCCAAATAGTGAAATTAGTTTTTTTAAGTTGTTTAATTAAACCCCTCATTTGATTTTAAATCTTGAGTCATTAAATAATTTATTTATAATTTATAAATTCATATTACTAACTATTTATTTAATACATAATTGAAAAGACAACGAGTACTACTCTCATTTAATGTTGCATTGAATACCTTCTATCTGCGCTCTGGAAGCCTCGTTGGCCTTTTGTTGGCCTCATTTCATTTTGAAAGTTACATTTCGAAGAAAAGTTTGGTTTTTTCTTTTTCTTTTCCTCTAAGAACCAGATAAAAGGCAATTTGAAAAGGAAAGGAAACCTATTTTGAAACTTTCGATAATCGAAGATGCTTTTATGGTTCATAAAAATGACAAACAAGTAAAGTTAACATGGATAAAACTCTTCTAAAAAGAGAGACACCAGTGAAGAGCTAAATGGTGGTGACCTTACTTCCACGGTCGTGTATATCAACCATGTAAACATACATGCTTGTGTAGAGTAACTACAGCTTATATTTTGACTTACACAGTTGGTCCAGTTGTGTGGACCATCTGCATAAATCTTTGAAACCGTGTAAAAGAAAGTGTAAAAATTGAAGACATACAAAATCGTATAGACACCCATCTGAAGATATACACGGCCATGTACGGCGACCTCGTAATTCTCTACAACCGTGTACAACTACAAGTGAAGTGGTGCTAAAGATACATGATCGTGTAAGAGATTGGGTGCAGCGAAAAAAAACTATTTTTGTGATATAAAAGAGAAAATTACATAAGCTTTTAAAAAGAATGCGGTTATAATATACAAAAGTGAGGAAAAATCAATAGAAGAAAAATATTATAGTATTCTCATCTTTAATTGATTGTTTTTAAGATTGATTTTGAATATTTGTTGATTGTTAAATTTAAGTTATAACCTTGAAACTTTGTGAGAAAATTTATTGTTATGCGGTGAGAAATCAATTTTTTTAAAATTGTTATTGAATTTCTGTAATTTTTCTTCTATTAGTGTTAAGTTTTTTATCCTGGTATTCACTTTTTGGAGAGTCGTGTCATTGTCTCTTCGTTAACTTCAGCTTTCGTTTTTGCTTTGAGATTATATTCATATTGGTTTACTTATTTTCCTGCTCTCGAACTAGAGATTGATTAGAACCTCTAGCTTGTTTGAAAAGAGCTAAGTCTTAAAAAATATATATTAATGGCATTGCATTTGATCCAAAGGTAGCAAATCCTAACTTTCGTTAACGGTGCAACGTCGCAAACCCTAATTAAATTAGAGGTCGAAAATTCGATCTCTTGTGAGTTACTCTTTCCAAAAAATTTAAATATTCGAAATTTTGAAATTGAATCTTTTATATTTTAAATATATTTAAATGTTAGAATTGAGAATTTGAAAGTTGTTTAATTTTCTAAGTAATTTATTTAAAATATATAATTTACGAAATCATTCATACATTTTTAAAAAATATAAGACTAATAATTTGATAATTCAACAATAATTCATTAAAATATTTTTACACTTTAACAAATATTTTAAAATTAAGATAAATAAATTAAATAATATTGATCGTCAAGATTAAAAAAAAACTGTTTTTTATTTTGACATCAATATTATCTAATTTATATATTTTTTGGTTTAAGTATATACTTTTTTGAGTCCAAATTTGAAGTGCAATAAATGAATGGCAGAAAAATGTTGCCCCAAAATAAAGAAAGTGGTGGGTCACTACCATTCATGGGTTGTCCGTTTCAAAGGACCTTGTCCGGTCTTGAACCACAAATCTAAAGGCATCAACATCTTAGATTTGAAAAACTTTTGAGTAGGTACTTTTCATAGACATAGTACAAATTTCCCTAAATTTTATACTAAAAATATAAAATTTTAAATATAAAACTCTCTTATTTTTGAATTAGAATTATTATTTTATTTTATTTTATTTTAAATAATCTTAAGTAAAAATTTTGTTACTATAATATTAAAGACAAGAAGATAAGAATTGGAATCAATCAATGATTAGGAATAAAGGACTAATTAACATTATTTAGGGCATAAAAGTTCAAAAAGAAAAACATTTGTGATATTTTAGATAAGAAAGATCAGTATCAAATTTTACATTATATATACATAAGAAGATGTGAACATCTATTAGAATTGGAATTGTTAAATATAGTAATAATTTGCGTATATATAGATAACTAATAAATTTTTGTATATTATTTAACGTAAATTTATATATTTTTACCTCAAAATAGTACGGTGAACTGAAAATATAGAACGTTGGTCTCAAAATATATACCAATAATGTCCACAAAAATAATCCATAACTTGAAACTCAATTTAATTTGGTTAGAGAGGCACTCGCTTCGCATTAAGGCTATGTTTGATTGGGGGCTTATTAATTAAATGGAATAAAATATAATATTATTTTATCGTTTAAGAAGAGGATTTATAATAGAATGGGATAGAAGAGGAGAATTTCGTACTAAATATCATTCTATCGTAAACAATAAAAATAAGAAACTTCTAATTTTGGAGGTTTAGAATAAAATGTAAAATAATAAACAAATTTTCACTTTATTATATTATAAAACCTTTTTTCAAACAACATTTCACTATATTACATTATGAAAACTTTCATCCTTCCTAAACAACAATTTTCTAATATTACATCAATGTATATTTCATTCCATTATAAATCATTACATTTCATTCCATTCTATTACATTTCATTAAAAAAATTTGAAAATTTTTCATTAAAAATCTTATTTCATTAAAAAGTTTTTTAAGAATTTTTCATTAAAAATCTTACATCCAACCAAACATAGCCTAAATTATGCCAATTATTTAGTTCCTCAAAAAATCCCAAAGTTAAATATCAAATCTTACTAATTCGGTTGAGATAGAAATAGAATAACACAACTAATGTTTTAAAAATCAAGTCGATTCTACCGTAAAATTCTTGTTCTGATTAACCTTTTGGTGCAGTTTTTTTTTTAGTTTAATAATTTATATTGTTAAAAACGATCATTTAATTAATTAATTAATTAGTTTTTCTACCTTGACGGTAGCAGAGACCAGAGAGTAGGCTTGGTAATGTTGATATTTTTTTGGAATAATTGGACCTAAAATTAAAACCAACAGTGTTTATGATAAAACTTAATTCGGAGACGGCAAAATTGGTTTGCTTTTAACATTTCTGCCGTCGTAGCTGCCATCACTTTGTCGTCGCTTGATATTATATATTTTTTCCTTAATTTAACAACTCATTTATAAATTAATTTAATTTTTTTCCTTAATATTTTTTTGTCTTATTGTCTTGTGACTCTTGTCTTTCTCAAGCTCTCGTCATTCCTATAGATCCTTTCTTTTACCTCGCACCAGTCCAAACACATACAGACACACGAATTATAGGATTAAATATGTCAGAACTCAGAATATCTAAGATTTTTTATTACTTATTTTATATGTTAAAACTTATCATTTACTTCTTTTTTTAAATATGTCAGAACTTAGAATATCTAAGATTTTTTATTACTTATTTTATATGTTAAGACCTATCATTTACCTCTTTTATTTTATAATATTATTTAACTATCCTATAAATTCTTTCATTATATTTACTAATTTTTAGATTTTAATAAAAGATAAATACTAATCTTTAAAATTAAAAATTAAAAAAATAAAATCACATAAATCATATTGTTATGGTTTAATTGTCCCACATCGGTAATAAAAGAGACTGATATGGAGTTTATAGGCTTATGGGCTCTCCTATCCTTCAAGCTAGCTTTTGGAGTTGGTTCTCTTATAAGACCGTAACAATTGGTATCAGAGCTAATACCACTCTTTCAAGTCTTCGTGCCATGCCCACGAGTGGTGACATCGGCATTGCAATGTTCGCCCGTGGCTACAAAACATCTAGCTCATAGCCAGCCCATAATTACGTGGGTGATAAAACCGGTATAGCTAGCAATATTCGCCAGAGGCTAGAAAAGGTCTAGTGCACAGCTAGCTTGCTGGTGCTTGGGCTGCGAAACGTGGTGGGATGTTATGGTCTAATTGTCCCACACCAATAATAAAAGAGATTGATGTGAGGTTATATAGGTAATAAAAGCTAGCTTGAAGGGTAGGAGAGCCCATAAACTTATAAATCTCACATCAGTCTCTTTTATTACCGACGTGAGACAATTAGACTATAACACATATCTAATTAATCTTAGTTAAAATTTCTCTTATCCCAAGAGGATGATTTAAATAGTGAATCAAGTATTATTAAGAACCTTTTAATTTAAATGATTGAAAGTTAAAATTGCAGTATTAAGAATAATAAGGAAAAATTATAAACATCACTTAAATCGAATTCATCAATTAATTCTAATTTATTTAAAATATATAATTTACTGGATTGCAAATTCTATATGCGTGTGTGTGTGTATATATATACACGAACTTCCCTCGTTTCAAATTTTCCTTTCTACATATTTTCCCTTTTGGAATGTTCTAAATCACAGATAACAAGGTTGAGCATAGGATCGTAGGAGTTTGACGTCCTACGGCAATGACTTACTGAATTGTTTTTCTGTTTGTTCTGGGTAGAATTTGTCTGCTACAAATCGTCCATTTGGCGACAATGAAATTCCTGTAATTAACCAAAACCTGGATTTTTTTAATGTCTTCAGTTTGAACACTAAAACGCGTTTAACCCTGTCTGCTTTGCTCAATGCAATAAAAGTCGAACAGGTTGTTAAACCCACCTGATTGTTGAGACTGATTCCTGAAATTAGCTCAAAATTATAGTTTACAAGTTC
>JAOSBN010070440.1:0-13166 GCA_027563595.1 Erythroxylum suave | reverse complement strand
TTAATGTATGAGAAAGGTAAAGATTTCAAGTTAATTGGCTACTGTGATGCTGATTACGCTGGAGATAGGATTGATAGGAAGAGTAAAAATGGAGGCTATCACTTCCTTGGCCATAATCTAGTTTCATGGTCTAATCAGAGGCAAAGCTTAGTTGCACTATCTACTGCAGAAGCTGAATATATGTTAGTTGTAAGTTGTTGTTCACAGACGTTGTGGATTAGGTATCAGTTAGAAGACCATTCAATAAAAAAAGAACAAATCCTAATCTTCTGTGACATCACAAGTGCTATCATCCTATCGAAGAATCCAATATAACACTTAAGGGTAAAGCATATCGAAGTTAGATATCATTTCCTATGAGACTATGTACAGAAGGGAATTGTTAGTCTATAGTTTGTTGAGACAAATCATCAATGGACAGATATCTTTACTAAGCCCTTGAATGAAGAAAGATTCAAAAAAATCAAACGAAACTTGAATATGGTAGTGTTGAGTAACCAATTGTCTGATACGTCATGACCCAGATGATTTTTACAGAAGGAAGATAAAAAATCATAGGCCTTTAAGAGCCAGTAATTGCAAGTTACAGACGGTAATTATTTTAAGAAGGAAGTATAAAGGGAAATCCTCTTAAAAGGTTCAGAACATCACCGACTCTATAATACTCTTGAAATCCTCTAAAATTGATTTTTTGTAGAACTCTACTCCTGATATCAAACCCTTTCAGTTTACACTTTCATCTTCGGATACTAATCTCATTACTTTGAGAACTTTCTATTGTTTAAAGATCACAATGGAGCAAGCTATGATTTATGGAAGACATGTTGATTTCGACTTCTTGAAGAAGAATCAAAAGTTGATGCAACGGGCTGGAAAAACTTCTTTCAGGTTCGTGAAGCAGTTTATCTGAATGAAGTTTATGAGTTTTGGAAGAATGTGAAAGTGGAAGATGATACTGTAGTATCAATGGTGGATAGATTGTCGGTTATTATGATAATGGAGCTAATCGAGAAGATCAGTGGATGTCCATGTGTTGGCGAAGAGGTGTCTCATAACACTAGATGGATGACTGAAAACCATGTAGAGAAGGCACAGGTAAATCGACAACTCTATGGAAGTAGTGACCCAAAGGACAAGAGGGCATCAAATCTTGTTCCGAAGACTAGGGTTCTACATAATATACTTTTTCACTATATTCTACCAACAATAGGATCGAAGAACATTGTGTCATCGATAGATGAATAATGTCTATTCTATTTACTCAGTCACCAGGTTATAACTCTTCCATACCTAATTTTGAGGTATATGATGAAGACGAAGAGGGATTCTAATGCCTTACCATATGGCATGTTGCTAACAAGAATCTTTAGAGATTCTAGAATTCTTCTTCATAGAGGAAACAGGATGAAGATGAATATCAAAAGAATTATTAATGTAAGGACTATCCGTGGAATGGGATTGAATATTCAAGAAAAGGAGGATACGACTTCTATTACAAAAGCAAGGACTGAGGGGGAGCGTATTGTCAGACTCAAAGTGAGTGGAAATGTTACTCCTAAAGAGAAAAAGAAATCTCAATCCTCAGGAAGAATGATTATACAAGAAAAGAAGAATAAATCGTCAATGATAGCAACTAAGGCTAAGATGATATTAGACAGAGAAGAAAGCCAGGTGCATCTATCTGAAAAACAAGTTTCGTTGAAAAAAAAGACGGAGACACTTGATTTTAAGAATGTTAAAACATTAAAAAGATCACCTGGTGAAGATTATGAGAAGGTAGAGAAAGCACCACAGACTACTAGGTCTTTAGTCTCAATTTTGCAATAAGAGCAGACAAAGTCAACTAAAGAGATAGGAATTAAGAGGAAGTTGGAGTTTGAAAGGAAGAGACCCCAACCCCAACCACCTTCCAAACTGGTAGAAGAAAATAAGATGTTGAAGACCAGTCAGAAAGAAACCATCTCAACTGGTGGTCAACAAAAAGAAAAATCAGTTGAACACAGAGTGGTATCTCATAATCTTATTAGAAAAGAGGATTTGAGAATAAGAAATGATACCTATTAGAAGTAGAAGCTCAATTATTATAAGAGAACTTGTGAAAAAAATATTCAAGGTACAAGTTAAACCTATATTGATCAACAATTGGTTTGTACATCTTCTGAATGATGAAGAAAGAAGATTATATGGGATGCTGAGAGATGAAAAGTCAGAACCATATTCGTTGAAGATGACTAAAGATCGATATACTATCTACCCAGCTACAAGTAGAATATTGATCAAGATTATGCTAAATATAAAACCTAGAGCTTCAAACATTGTACGTAATGTAGAAAAAGGGAAACAGAAGATGTACCCTGAATGAAAAATAGGTGACCTTATAGAAGAGCAAATACAAGAAGCAGTGAGAAATATAGACGAAGCATGCAATGCAGAGCAATCAAAAGGAATCTATATTTCACACCACATTTCAAAAGCATCAAGAAGTAATTGTGGATGCTTCACCACAGATGCAACTTCTCAGGTAGTTGGAAGAGTGACTAAATGACAGTACAGAACTATCAAGGTTGAAGGTATTATTGTCAACTTAGAGACTTTTGTGCACCTAATCGTGCACTTCAGACCTTTGAGTTTTATATATTCAATTAGAGATGTCCTTTACCTTCTTGGAAAAACTATTCCAAAACTGCCTAGACCTGATGATCTTGATCTCCCTAAAGGTTAAAAAATTTTCAAACCTCCTATTTTGAAAATCATTGAACTAGATGTTTTACCTTTAGAAACATTTGTTGCTACAACCTTCTATCCATCAAGTGCACCTCAACAAGTCACTACTATTGGAATGGAAGAAGTAAGACACTCTCAGCAGTGGAGTCAGGAAGCCTTAGTGAAGGAGATTGAAGAAATTTATACTAAGGTTGATGATCTGAATGACTCAGTGGGTGATCTACACGAGGAAGTAGCCTATCTATGAGTGTCAATAGAAGAAGACCTCAAGTTGATCAGAACTGATATACAATGCATGTTTTCTAAAATCATGAAGCATCTGAGATAAAATTTTTGATTAATAACAAATAAGGGGAGAAAAGATGGGAAAAGGAGAAGAAAAATAGAAGAAAGAAGAAAAACAGAAGAAAAGTAAAAGATAGCATATATGTATTTTGTTTGTTGTCTGCTCAATCTTTATCTGAATAAAATTTCATTCACTTTGATCTTTCTAAAATTATGATTATTTGTTATCATCAAAAAGGGAGAGATTGTTAAGTCAAGAGGACTTCATAATGATTAATTTTGATGACAACCAAATAATGATAATATTATAAATAAATGAACGTTTTAATAAGTGTGTTAAGTGTGCAGACGAAGTCAAAACACAGGCGAAGTTAGAACACAGACAAAGTTAGAACACAAACGAAGTGAAAACATAGATGAAGTGGAAAACATAGACGAAGTGAAAACACAGACGAAGTGGAAAACATAGACGAAGTGCAAAACACAGACAAAGTGGAAAATATAGACGAAGTAGAAAACAAAGATGAAGTGGAAACACAGACGAAGTTAGAACACAGATGAAGTCAGAGCACAGACAAAGTGAAAACATAGATGAAGTGGAGAACACAGACGAAGTGCAAAACACAGACAAAAGGGAAAATATAGATGAAGCGCAAAACACAAAAGAAGTTGAAAACATAAACAGCACAAAGAAGAAGATACACTAGTATGTTGGACAGTTACCTAGTTGTAGTTAGCTATAGAACTCAACTAAATAATGGTTTTCAAGATTCAAGAAGTGGTTATCAAGGATCAAGAAGCAGTTAGAGAATTAGGCTATAAATACTAGTCTTAGTCGAAGATTAGACAATCTTACAACCTTTGAAAAATCATTTGATCTTTGAGCTTTCAAGTGCTTACTTAGAAAAGAGAAATTCTGGAGTGCGATAGTAAGAGAGCTAACTCTACTGTAATAAAAGCTCACAATATCTTTCTAGTGAACGAAAAGGCAAAGAGCCTGGAGAGGCTAAGATAGCAGAAAGAATACTTTGTGTAAGAGACCTGAAGAGGCTCTGGAAGGGAAGAAAGAATACTTGTAATTTGTCGAAGTATAGTGAAATACTCACTCTAAGGACTGGACGTAACCCACAGTTTGGGGTGAACCAGTAATAAAATCGCAGCGTCTATCTTCTATCCTTTTACTTCAGTTTATTTTATTGTTAAACAAGTATATATAAGTTATTTGCGATTTAACACTAAAAATTTTCGTATAACTTTTTTTATATTCTTTTACCAAGTTAGAGAAGTTCTTAATAAGATTTTGTATTCATGAAAAGGATACACCATTCAACATGCCCTTCATGTGTATCTAGTTATACTAACATGTGATTTACTTCAATGTTTGCTTGCAATGACTTTAACCGTTGGATTTCTCTTTACTGATATTTTGCCCAGGAGCGCAAAAGGCTAAATGTGAGGGAGTCGACAATCCTATTTATTTATATTTTTTTCACATTGTTTGGATGGGTTTTTGTCACTATAATTGGTCTTTATTGCATTATTTGATTATTATTTGAATTATTATACCTTACATTTAATTTGTGTTTATATAGGAAAAATTGTCATATTTTGGTTTAATTGTGATTAATAGATTCTAGTCCAATAGATGTTACATTATTTTTAATTTTTATTATAGGGTACTTGGGAGAAATTAGAATTCAAAAGATAAAGGAGAGCATAAACGCAGAGGGTAATTAAGAAGTAGTAGTCCAAAGCTTTAAACATCAATTGAAATAAAGGCCAAAACGTAAGCACCACATGAAAAAAAAAACGCAAGGTAAAATGGTGAGGCAAGGAGCATAAGATGACAACAACATTGGGAAACCAAAAAAAGACCAAAAATGACACAGGAGGTGGAAGTAACAATTGGAGCAAAATAGTAATGCAAGAGATTGCTAGTAAGACCAAAAACAGAGAGGGTGAAACATAGCAGATAAAACACATAAATAAAAGGAGTAAAAAATGACATCACCTAGAAGTAGCCTCCAGAAGAAAATGACAAGCAGTAGTAGCCAAAAATAACAAAAAAGGAGACTAAAGCGCAGTCTAGAAATAAAAGATGATACTCAGAGGAACAAAACGGCAGCACAGCGACACGCAAACAAAAATTCCTAAGGCAAAACACTGAAGCTCAGGGAATTTTCACCAAAACGACGCAGCAGAAGGAAGGCCAAAATGAATAAAACATGCAGCAGAGTAGAAAAGAGAAAGGAAGCGCAGAAACAAGAGGAAAAAGAAGGGGTTTTTGATGGTAGACTTTTAGACTCTCCCAACCCTTAATTTTATCCCTTTTCCTCATCTCCCACAAATCCAAACCAGGAGCTTGGGTCTTCTTAGGGGAGTTTAAGCTGCATTTATCTTCTACCCATTTAATTATTTAGTGATTCTTAGGTCTTAGGATAGCTATTTAATTATTTGGAGTTATGTGTTAATTATATCTTTGTATTGGAAGTTTTTGTGGCTGGCTTATTGTTTAGCAATTGATATTGTGCTGATTATGGCTTAATTTCATTACTTTGTTTAAGGTCAAGACTTTATATTAAAATTTTAGTAAACATTTTGTGATTATTCAAAGTGGCTTGAATTATTGCATCATTATATCTGTTGCTAGCTTAAATTCTGTTTTATTAATTATTGAGTAATAATTGAGCCTTGGTTTTTAGTATCCTTAATTCTAATTTACTATTCTTATGGTAGTTAGTAGATTCGAACCTTGGAAAATATTTTGTGACAATTTGAGGTGGCTCGGCTGTTGGATTAAAAGCTTGATTATAACTCTTGATTCATTTTCTTTTAACTCCTAAATCTGTTTAAGTGATGGTTGCCTGTGCTATTGAATTGGAGGGTTGCTTTTATCATTGTTAATCACTTTTGTTTTTTTCATTCCATTCACTCATTTTAAATTTAAAATACCAAAAACAAGTCCTTTAGGTTTATCTTCATTCATTGCAACTTTAGTGATAGTTAATCAAATCAAACCCCATTTTATAGTTTAGATTGCATTGTATTTAGTTAGTTAGGAAAATTTTTTTTTTGGCTCCGTAAAGAGAACGACCCGAGGTTGCACTATATGCAATCCTTGGTTAAATTTGAAGTAACCCTAAGGTGACATCAAACTTTGGTTATTTCAAACATGGTGAAAAGATTTCTACTAGGACTATCACAAGTTGACTAGTGTGTATTGATTATAGAAAGCTCAATTTAGTCATGAAGAAACACCATTTCCCTTTACCTTTTGTGGACCAAATAATTGAGAGGGTGGTTGGCCATTCTTTTTACTGTTTTCTTGATAGATATTTAGGGTACAATCAAGTGTTTTTATACCCAAAGACCAAGAGAAGACCATTTTCACTTGTCCTTATGGGACTTTCACTTTTTGGAGGATGTCTTTTGGTTTATGCAATGCACCTACCACATTCCAAAGTTGTAATATGGTCATATTTGTGGATATGAATGACAACTTCATAGAGGTATTTATGGATGAATTCTGCTTTAGAGATTCTTTTGATCATTGCTTATTTAATTTAGACAAACTGATTCAGGATGTAAAGAGTCTCATCTAGTCTTGAACTGGGAGAAGTTTCATTTTATAGTACAAAAGGGAATTGTATTGGGTTATAAGATTTCATATAAGGGGATTAAAGTGGATCGACCTAAGACTTCCTTGGTCATATAGGGTTCTACAGATGATTCATCAAGGATTTCTCTCTTATCATTAGACCTTTGACTTATTTATTAGTTTAAGATGTGCCTTTTATGTTTAATGATGCTTGTTTGGATGCTTTTAATAGGTTGAAGAAGGCACTTACAGTAGAACCCATTTTGACGTTGCCAGATTGGTCTCTTCCTTTGAAGATTATGTGTGATACAAATGATCATGTCATTGGCTATGTCCTTGGTCATTGAAAGGAAAAAAGGCCACATGCCATCTACTACATAAGCAAGACCTTGACGGGAACACAACTAAATTACACAACTACTGAAAAAGAGATACTTGCTGTTGTATTTGCATGTGAGAATTTTCGTTCTTATCTTTTAGGCTCACATTTTCTTATTTTTACAGGTCAAGTAGTATTGTGATATCTTTTTGCTAAGAAAGATACGAAGGCCAGGCTCATCTGGTGGGTGCTTCTACTCTAAGAATTCAACATTGAGATTAAAGACAAGAAGGGAGCAGAAAATGTTGTAAGAAACCACCTATCACGATTTAAAGGGGGCACCATGAAGAAGAAGAGGAAATGAAGGTAAGATTTCCTGATGAGGCTTTAATGATGGTAGAAAATCCTTTTCGACCTTGGTTTGGAAATATTGCAAATTATTTCTTAGGTGGTATTCTTCCTTCTGATCTTTCATATCAACAAAGGGAGAATTTCTTATTCTAGTGTTCTAGCTATATTTGGGATGAACCTTTTTTATATAAAATTTGTAATGTCAATATGATTTGCAAGTGTGTCCTTGAAGAACAAAAGCCTAACGTTTTAACTCAGTTTCATAGTTTAGTGTATGCAAGACACTATGAAGTGAACAAGACAGCGGCTCATATCTTAGAATGTGGGTTCTATTGGCCAAATTTGTTTAAGGATTCCCGAAACTTTGTGTTGTAGTGTGATAGATGCTAGAGAGTGGGCAACATATCAAAGCGAGATGAGATGCCACTTTCGAACATCATAGAAGTGGAGATATTTGATATATGGGGCTTGGATTTTATGGAACCATTCCCATCCTCCTTAGGTAACATATATATACTAGTTGGAGTTGATTATGTTTGGAAATGGGTTAAATTCATAGCTACTCCAACCAATGATGGCAAGGTGGTGTAAAGATTTATCAAGAAGATTTTCACTAGATTTGGAGTGCGTAGGATGATAATCAGTGATAGAGGGAGCCATTTTAAGCTCTATTGAAAAGATATAATGTGCATCATCGAGTGGAGAATCCTTACCATCATCAAATGAATGGCCAAGTGGAAGTGGTGAATAGAGAATTAAAGAAGGTTTTGGAGAAGGTAATGAGTACTTCAAGGAAAGATTGGGCTTTGAAGTTAGATGATACACTTTGGCTATATAGGATAGCCTTTAAGACACCTATAGGTACTACTCGATATAGACTTATATATAGCAACGCTTTCCATTTACCTTTGGGGTTGGAGCATAGAGACTATTGGGCAATTTGTAAGTTGAATATGGATTGAAAGCTTATGGGTGAGAAGAGATTGTTACAACTTAATGAACTGGAAGAGATGAGATTTGAAGTTTATGAAAATGTTAAGTTATACAAAGAAAGAGCAAAAAAGTGGCATGATGCTCACATTAAATAGAAGGAGTTTAAGAGTGGTGACTTGGTGCTTTTATTCAATTCACGATTTTGGTTATTTCCCAGAAACCCCAAATCAAGATGGAGTGGACCCTTCAAGGTCCTCTAAGTGTTTCCCTGTCGAGCTTTGGAGTTGGAAAATGAGAAGGGGAAGCATTCAAGGTCAGTAGGCATAGGTGCAAACCATTCTATAGAGGGACATATTCACAAGAAAAGGAAGCCATCTCTTTACTTTATTCCACTTTTTCATTAATGCATATGAAATGGTCAAGCCAATGACCTTAACATAACATGTTTACCTTTTTTTTATCTATCTTTGTTTACTTGTTGTTTGATTTGTTTGCTTTTGATTATGTTTGGTTTGAGTTTGTCATAATCTCTTCATGTTTACTTGGGTTTTGTTTGAGTTTTAACTTGTTTTCTCTTCAAATTTCTTATTGATTAGGTGATTTTGATCTGTTTACAGGTTGAGTGAATGTTGGGAATGCATGCTAAGCTTGGAAGAGGGTTAAAAAAACTAGAAAATAAAGATTAGATGTATGTACAGTGCCCACGATCATAGGAATGGGACTATTTCCCACGACTGTGGGAAAGCTCTTCAAAAAGTTTCTAGAACCTTAACCGACGATCTTGGGAGCATAGGGATTCCTATGATCATGGGATCCCCAGTCTGTAGAATTTTAAAAAACCCCCTCTTTCTTTCTTCTTTCTTCATCTTTTCACATTCTGTCTCTCTAAAACTCGAAACCCACTCACCTGAACCTCACAAGTCAATCTTGGTATTTTCTCCACTTTTTCCATCATTGTTCACTCCCTTAAAACGTATTTCACATTACCACTCAACAATCTAAGGATTTCATAATTTTTTTCTCTCCTTCTCTCTCAAAAACATGCGTATCTCTCTCTTAACTCTTTTTGCAAGTTTTTCTCCTTAAATGGCTCCAAGGAAGCTTCTAGCCTATAAACCAGACGACCAACTGCACCCCCAAGTCTTTGGAGAAGGTAAACGTGATATGGAAGTCCCTTTTCATTCCTCATTCCCTATTTTTTTGGAAGAAGAAGATATGAGATTATGATATTTTAAGGATAGAGAGTTATTACATCTTAGGTACTTTGATTTTAACCTGTTAGAAACTCTAAGACTAAAGCGTCACATTGAAAGATTGGTTGCAAATATTACTTAGGGTTGTTTAATTCATTGTGATGTATTGACATACCCTATGAGGACTATATAATTTTTCACCACTATGCACTACAATACTCAAATGGCCATATTCTTGTTTAGGATAGGTGGCCATCTATAAAACCTGCATTCTGGTCTAAGTTAGGTGGACATGCATATAGGCTAGATTGTACTATCATTCGTGCTCTTTATGAATTGTCTAACACCAAAGTTTTGGATGACCATGATGATTTTAATATGGATGATTATTGCCAGATCCTTACGGGTGAAAACAATTTTGACTATAGGAATGCATCTAACACTTTGATTCTTAGCATCAAGCACTTACTTCTTCACAAGTTTATATGACTAATTATTTTTAATAAAACTGACAACAATAAGTGTTTGGCTAAGGAAATTTCTTTCTATAGTGCATGGATCGTAAAATTAAAATGAATACCCCTTATCACATTTTTCGACATATTATGGATTCCATTACTAAGAAAAGCTAATATTTTGGCATTTACATTGTTACTATTTTGGCTTTGCACTACAATATTGATGTGGGTGGTGTGCATAGCTAGACCTGATATGTTTGATATACCTTATTTGAGATGCTCTAAAGTTTTGGAGCCCCATTCTATGGAGCTCTAAAATTCTCAGATGTGCACTACTATTAAGAATAGGAAGAGCAAGGATGTAACCACTTCTCAACTATCCTCTTTTTAAGCACACCCAGAGCCTCCAGAATAAGCAACTGAAGATGAACCAACTGTAGCAACTGATGTCAACAAGTTCTAGCAAATCCTCAACTAAATGAATGAAAACCATCAACAAATGACATTGTAAATTAATAAGATTGGCACCTAGATGAGATAAGTGCATAAGAAGTAGCGGTACATCAAAAAGAAATTCCTCAAGTTCATCCAGATGAAGAACATTGAAGTCCTTTCCCCTATGCCTTGACTACCACAATCTCTATGAAGCTTTCTTACCCTTTACTTTTTACATTGATTTATTTACCTTATTATTTGTTTTACTTGCTTGTTTGTTTGATGTTATGTTTTGTGTTTTGGTTTCCTTTTGTGGTTGCCTTGTCATATTGAGGACAATGTGTTATCCAAGTGGGGGGAGGTGACATTTTCTTTGCCAATTGCATTGTTTTGGTTTGTTTTAGTCACTGTTTGCATTTTATTACTTAGGATGCATGTTTTATGCATATTATGATGTTCTTTAGGCAATAGATCTCACCTTGACTTAATTTGACCAAGGCCTCACACATTAGCTTTTCTTTATTTTGTTTTCCCAGTTGGTTCCAATATAATAAAACCTTGATATTACATCAAAAGGGTGTAAATCACACCATCAAAACCAAATCTAAATTATAACACAAACATAATTTTTAACTAAAACTAGTAAATGTACCTACCCATTTTCTTCTTCTTCTTTACTTGCATGGCTATGGAACCTTATTAGATGCTTAATTGGAGCTGATGCTTGGAATCACTTCTCCATGACTGTAGCCAAACCTCTCTTTCTTTTCCTTCCTTTCTCTCATCAATGTTTCTCTCTCTTCTTTTATCTTTTTCCACTCTCACGTTCGCTCTCCATTCACTCACATGGCTATATTAAAAAAATAAAACAAAATGTTGCTTTTATGCTCATTTAATGGATTACTCATGCCACCGTCTTATTTGTCATCACTACTGACTCGTCACACATTTCATTCCCTCATCAATCATCTTTAATGACTCACGAATCCATTATTATCATGTAAAAATACCTAATTGCCCTTAATGACTACAAAATGATCAAATTGCCCTTTAATGCATTTAATTCACCAATTAACTACATTAAATCCTGAAAAATATTTTACAAATTGTCTTATCAACAAATTGACCATGAAATACTCTAACTAGGGTTAATACTAGTTAATCAGATGCTTTTAAAAACTTCAAATGGTTTTAAAATCATCAATACCCATTATTTTTCCAAAAAGGGCATTTTAACCCTAAACTTTTGAAACTCCTGAAATTCCTCTAATTAGGCTTATTTTCAATCTATCTCACTATCATTAGACTCTTATACCTATTCTGGGTATTTTTCAAATTTTCAAGGTTGGTTCCCTAAAATCATTATTCAAGTGAAAATACTATTCACTCATATTCATCATTTATCCAAAAATACTATTCATTGAAATCTTCCAGATTTCATTCAAACATGTCACTTAAATCGTCAAAGCACATTTCGAGGCTTTTAAAGCATGTTTGAACTCATTCCATAGCCTTTCATAGTTTTTGAAATTTTTTTGAGAAATTTTGGATCAAATCCAGAACCATCTTTGGTCTATTCGTAATCTTCGTTATAACCTTAATAATACATTTAAACACTTAAATTACTCTAATACATCATAAATAGAGAATACTTTATAAAATTCATGTATAACACATTACATAGTATAATAATCAAACTAGGATATTATATATAACCTTATAGGGTTAGCTTGCACCCTAGCATCAGATTAACACTA
Organism: Erythroxylum suave; assembly: GCA_027563595.1. NCBI lineage: Eukaryota > Viridiplantae > Streptophyta > Magnoliopsida > Malpighiales > Erythroxylaceae > Erythroxylum > Erythroxylum suave. The sequence goes on along the minus strand of JAOSBN010070440.1, from coordinate 1,113 downwards.
TGGAATCCGTTATAGGCCCTACTTAGGTAAAGGGTTGATAACTATGATGAAAGAAAATTTTGCTTTATGGCTTGGAGTTGACTAAGATGATTAAATGCTAGAAATTATTTTATATGCTACAATCAATTAATCTTTTGTTTTAAAATTGAGTCTAATAGAGACATGTAAATTTATAATTATAATTGTGATATCATTTCAAGTTTGGTATTTTTACTAGGACTATTGAATGTTTCATGATTATTCTTTATGGTTATAAAGACACTTTGATGATAGCGTCTTATCCTTTAATTAAATAATCTAATTCTCTTTTGTCATCTTATAACTTTTATAAAGAACATTATATGGGTTAGATTTAAAATATCTATAGTCTAACTTAAAATAATGGAAGATACACACAAAAATTTAGGTCTTCTTCTTTAAATTTTATATTTTTATAACAAGTGATTCAATAATTTCAATAATAAAAATCATGTCTTCTATTCTGGATATTCTTAATACTATGTTATTGTTAATAATTTAATTAAGATTTATAGTATGCTCTCGGATGATCCAATCGATTCCATTTAATATATGAAATTTTTATATAGGGTACTTTAGCTTATTATAATAGGTTTTATAACACTTATTTAATTGAACGTTTAGATTTTTTTGGTTTAGGAAAACCTATAATGAATATTTTAAGGTTTTAAAAAATCTATAAATCTAGTTTTATATATGAAAATCCATTTTTTTATTCCATATAAGTAAATTATAAGATTGGTTAATAAACGTACTAAAGTAAGTTGTCAATTAGTTTTCTTGCATAGTGTTAAACAAATCTTATGTTTCTTATGCCTTTCCGTTAGTTTTATATAGTTGTCATTGTTCCTTTAGATAATATATTATTTCTAGAATTTTGGAAAGTCACCTCATTAATCGACTACATAGTTCTTTTCCATCCACTAGAGCCAATGGTCCTAAGGTTGATAGCTCTCATAAACATTTTAAGGGTTTTCAATTGATAAAATCCACAGCCTTATTGACTGAATAGTCTCGAGGTAGAAGTTTTTTGTAAATGTATTTTCATAATATTAAGTATCTTGATTTAAGTTTTTTTTCATGTTTTTAATGTTT
>JAOSBN010070430.1:0-13167 GCA_027563595.1 Erythroxylum suave | reverse complement strand
TCCACATGATTCACCTTCCTCTCAAGCTGCCTAATCCAAATTCAAGCATACAACTCAATTCTCAATCCAACTACTATGACAGAATTTCATGATTCAATATTCATCATAATTCAAGTGCAAAAATTTTAAAACTAGCCCCACCCCCACACTTAAATGGGACATTGTTCTCCAATGTCTTAAAATTAATAAAAACACAAAAGGAATGGAAACAAGAATACTCCCCTCGAGAGGCCATGTGAATCTTGAAAGCAAAGAATTAGCAGCTTCCCTCTTGAAGAATAGCAACTCATCTTCCACCTACAACCAAAACAGACAAAAAGCAAATAAACACTCAAAGCGAATCAACCAAAAAATATGTACAAAAGAGAAAAACACAAATAAAAACAAAAAGATATGGATGGGGTGCCTCCCATCAAGCGCTTATTTTAGGTCATAAGCTTGACCCTTAGCATATGCCCATCATCCATTGTCGAATGGATGCTTGAACCCAATAGGAAGCATGATCAAACTCCGTGAGGAGCCTAGAGCACCTTCCCTCGAAGTAAGCTCCTTATCAGCATGATGCCTTGAGGCTTCTGAGGAGTTGAACTTCATCGTTTCGCCATCATACTCTAATGTCCACTCATCTTTTAAGGCATCGCCCTCCTCATACCAGGATGGTCTTCATAAAAGTATCGCCAATAGGTGTGGAGACTTGACATCCTGCTTGCCACCTTCGGTCTTCAGCTCGCTCACCCACAACCTCCTAAAAACTGCACTTCTTGTAGCTCTTCCTCTTTTTTTAGATTCTTGATCTCTACTGAGTCCTCGCTCTTTTGAAATAATTTGAATGACTCTTCATCTTTTTCTTTTTTTGTTTAATTCTCCCAACCTGCTAGGTAAAGGTGAAGGGTTAGTCTCGAATATAATTAGGAACTCAGTACTTACCTTCAAGCTAAATGTTATAGCTTTTTCTTCTTTGAGCTCCTCTTATGCTTCTTCCACACAAGTAATTCGTTGAGGGTTAACCTCAAAATTCTCAAGCTCCTCATCACTTTGTAAAGTTTCTACATAAATGTCCATTGGGTACACCTCGGGTTGATATGACTGCTCCTCCTCGCTTTATGGCTCTAGATGATTGATATCTTCCCATCGAGGTAATGCATCTTGCTGGAATCGCAGAGCATCCTCTCAGATTTGTTGTATAGTTTGTTGAAACAACTATTGCATATTTTGTTGGAACTGCTGCATATCCTGTCGAATTTGAAGATTGTTAGCAGCCATAATATTAAGCATTTGTTTTAGAGACGTACCTAAATCATGTTGACTTTCCGAATCTTGGGCATTAGACCATGTAGTTTTTAGAAATTGCCCTGCATCTTGCTAGAATTGTACAGTATTATGCTACAATTGCAAAGAATTAGCCTTTATAATCTTCCAGAGATGGACTGGAGTTGTGATAGGAAGCTTCCAGTTTGTATGAGAATTGTTATGCTTCCTGCAAACTATCATGGAAGTAATTCTGATGATTATCCCATCCATAACAAAAGTTAGGTTGATAAGTCCAAATAATGTTATAAGATTGAAAATATAAATTAAAGAAAAAAATTACTTTCATCCATGATGATTTTTTTTAATTTTTATAAAACACAAACACAAAACACAATAAAGGAAAGATCACGAAATAACTGAAAAGAAACTAATTACAAACAAATATATACAAAACACCAATTAAAATCACAAACAAAAACTAAACACCGCACTCCCCAACAACGGTGCCAAAATTGACTTATGTGTCGCAACTTTGGTCAAAATAAAATAACTAGACTACTACTGTAGCAATAGTGAGTGTAGGTCGATCCCACAAGGAGTGTTCAATTAGCTAATGAAATGAAATTAATCGATGTTTAGGAAAAACAGGAGGGTTTGGATTTTGCAATAAGAAAATAAAATGAAACTAACTAATAAAAACAAATTAAAGAAAATATACGAAAATGGTAGTCCCAAATATCTGAACGGCGCTTGCTGAATCGGCAACCCCACCAAACTGCTAATCCACTCCAGATTCCGAATATCAAAGGACACTAAAAGGGCACTTTTCTGAGTATTCATCTTTAGCCCAGACCATTGGCCAAACAAATGCAGTAGGTTCAACATCATTGATAAAGCATGAGGATCAGCTTTCCACAGTAAGATCACATCATCCGCATATAACAAATGCGGATAAGCTGGTAAGCCTAAGTACTCTGAATTTATACCCTTGTTGGATAAGCTAAAAGCGAGGATCAATGCTTGGCAAAATCGATTTCTCTCTCTAGCAACCCGTGTTACTCTAATTGTTTCAGTGTTGAATAGTATGCAAGTACATTGGGTTGCCTATGTGGCGATCCCTAAGAGGGTCATCAAGGAAATGGAGTGAATTGTTCGATCCTTCTTATGGTCGGGGAAGCACGATTCTTGTAGGGGAGCAAAAGTTAAGTGGAGCGACATTGTTGTCCCTAAAAAGCAAGGGGTTGGGCATCATCTCGATCAAACAAATGCAAAAAATTTTACTCATGAAGCAAATTTGGCGGTTATTCGTGGATAAAAATGCAATGTGGATCAAGTGGGTGCACTTTTATAGCCTCCAAGGGCATAGCTTCTGGCAACTCCCATTAAGGTATGACCACTCTTGGATTTTTAAAAGTTTGTTGCAATTGCGAGACTTGATTTATCCTTTCATTAAAAGTAGGGTAGGTAATGGTGAGGATACGAATTTTTGGTTTGATAATTGGCATGACTCTAGTCCTCTATGGTCTCGGAATGATCTAATAGTCTTGAGAAATATTATCCCCAAGCTAGCTACAGTTGCATGGTTCAGCCGTGAGAAGACAAGGCTGTTAGAAGGTCGGTATGGTCTATTTATGGACCGTTATGTGGGAGGAGTACGGTTGGGTACTCAACCGGATTCGTGGCAATGGATGGCACCTACTGGTGGGGTGTTTTCGAATAAATCGGCACACAGAATAGTGAGAGGAATACAAGCTGGAGTGCCTTGGGCTAATCTGGTTTGGAGCCAAGTACTTAGTCCAAGGGCTGCTATTTTCTTATGGCTGACTATTAGAGATTGGTTGAGCACAAAAGATTGATGGTTTGGTAGGCATGATCCCGTTTGTGTATTGTGTAAACAGGAAAATAAATGTCGTAATCACCAGTTCTTTCTTTGTCATTACACTCAAGCTATGTGGCATAGAATATGGCAACTTTTAGGGCTGTCGACTATTTCTTTTGAGTGGTCGGAGGCATTAAATGATGTCATACGATTGTCTAAACCTGGGTTGAGAGATTGCCTTATCATTCGGATTTCTTTTCACATGGTAATATATCTCATCTGGAGGGAGAGGAATCATAGGCTTTATCAGGATGTGGAGTTAAATTCCAATGAGCTTACATCTACAATCATCTACTTGACAAGAGAGATATTCATTACAAAAGGACGAATTGATACAATTAGCCTGCCACTTCGATTGAATTGGTTACTTTAGTGGGTGTCTGTGGGGATTGGATTGATGCTCATAGTAGTTTAGTTTGACTTTGTAATTTTTTTGGAGCATATTCTTGTAATAGGATTGTACAATTTTCAGCTTTGGCAATAGATTTCTTTTAAAATTTAAAAAAATATGAAAATGGTAAAATTGAGGAATTCGATAGGGATCTGGTTCTTTAGTTCAATCTTGGCCTACACCTTAATTAAGCATAATTCAACGATTTGTTGTTCTCAACCTTCTCCTCACAACTATTAATCGTAGGTTAATAACTAACTTGAGTTTTCCCTTAGGTTTTATTTAATAAAGATACGATCATTAATTAAACCTAACCACTGAATAACCTAGGATACGATCTCTAGATTTAATCGAATAATAACGAAAATATGATTATCCATACACAAAACCCAAATTAATTAACATAGGATAACATAATCAATTTCTAATGAGAGAAAGAAACAACAAAAACAAGAAAATACACTTAACTCGGGTTATCAGCATCGATGCTATCTCTGAACTGGCTTCGGGGTGTTTAACCTTTCATGAGTCTCCCAAAAAAAATGCTTCAACCCCATAACAATTATCCCCACCGAAAACCCTACCTTCAAACCTTACTATCTACTATTCATCATGTCCCACCTCATTATTCATTGTTCTTCTCTTCTCGGCTGGCTCTCTCTACTCTTCACTCACTAACGCCAGCCTCCAAGCAGTTGAGCCTCTATTTCACACCTCCTACTATTCTCCAAAGCCGCAAGCCACCGTTCCCCATTGTAGCGTGATGGGACGATTTAAGTGTCTCATTTCTGGTCCGTCGCCTCTACACGCGTCTCCCATCCTTTAGCCTCTTGTTCCTTTCAAAGCGTCGACGTCTCACCCTTTACAGCTCACCAAACGCTAGTGTTTCACCCTAGATTTAACACATGCATTTACCATAGCTAGCGTTAAATGCTAGCTTCATCTGCTTTGTCATCGTCGTTTCCCGCTAGATTTTCCTTCATAGGCTGTTGTTTTGTGCTTCAAGGAAGGCTGCATTTGCTTCCTCCTTTCCTTGTTAAACATTTGTGCTCCAATTTACTTTAAAATCTTGTCTTTTTGGTCTTAAATATATATCAAAATATCCAACCTAGAAATCAACACAAATTGAATACAAATTAAGCATTTTATCTTTAAAATAGGATTCAAATCACATGGAAATACATAAGAAAATATAACTTAATTCAATCCTATCAGCTCTATAGGTCTTGAAATATTGCGTTCAACTCAAGTAACATTCCGACACAAGCTCTTATTTTGGGAGCTGTTCTGAGTGCAAATTCTTGAAAGAGCTCCTACGTTTGTCAATATATATGTTCCTGTTGTAAACAAATGATGGTAGCTAGTAGCGGGAAGATTCGACGGCCATAAGAAACAAATTAAGCCAACCACAGGGTTTATAAGATGTTACTTAACCATCCGCTGAATTAGTATTTCCGTTTTGTAAACAAACTCAAAGCGTGGCTATAGCTGATTAGCCTTTTCAGTTTCTATTAAATGCAGTCGTTGTGCAACGAACTGATGTTTATACCATAACGAAGTGTTTTTCTCTCAGGAGTAGCTTAAGAGAGCAAAAGGTGCTTACTAGGTTTGGGAAGGAGTTAATAAGTAAAGAATAAAAAATGAGTAGTTAGTTGTTGATTATTATTATAGGGGCAATAGTTTGATATCTTTTTTTTTAGGAATCCTCCATATCCTCTAGTTAGTAGAGGAATAAAACTCATTCATTAGTAGTAGCTCTTCTCAAAAAATATTTCTAATACTAATTAATTAATTAAAATATAATTAATTACATTATAATTAATTAATTAATTAAAATATAATTAATTAATTAATTACAATATAATTAATCAAAATATAATTCATCCATTAATTAAAATATTGTAATTAATTAATTAAAAATATAATTACTTGAAATAATGTAATATATAATTAATAAAATATAATTAATTAATTAATTAAAATATTTTAATTAATTAATTACAATATTTTAGTTAATCAATATATTGTAATTAATTAATTAAAATATGATTAATCAATTTGTTACAATATAGTTAATTAAAATATAATTCATTCATTAATTAAAATGTTGTAATTAATTAATTACTATATTTTAATTAATCAATGCAGTGTAATTAATTAATTACAATATAATTAGTAAAAATATAATAAAATTTTATTTTTCAATATTTTTTACAAATCAACTACTGTCAATGGTAATGGTAATCATTCCTTTCTCTTAACCAACCATTATAACTATAATGATAATATCAATTCTTATTCCTCACTATATTTATTTTCATTCCTATTACCGTTTCCCCTACGAACCAACCACCCTCTAAGTTTTTGTAAGCAGGAATTTATCAAAATATTTGACATTTAGAGTAGTCAAGCCTAATGTTAAGAATATCATATACAATACTAGTACCGGTCTATTACGGATACCGTTTCGAATCATTTTTAAAAATTACAAGATAGTCTCCTAATTGTGTGGTATTAGTACCGTATATGATAGACATTAGGCTAGACCACTCTAAATGTCAAATATTTTTATTTATATCAACCTATTCCTAAAATATGAATCTGAAATAACAATTGTCTCTTTATTTCTCTTAATAATATTAATTTTCACACATTTCACATATAAATAATAATCATAATTACTATAAGAAAATTTTTATTTAATCATTATACATATATAAAATTAAGAATAACGCAAATAGTTAATATGTTACAATTTATATTATATAATAAAGAACAATTACATTAAAACATCATATAGTAAGAATAATAAAGATCTATAACTTCATAAGTACTACAATAATAGTTCAAGTCGAGAAATACAACCAATTAGAAGTCAAAACTAAAACCAAAAAAATTACAATTAAAAGTTTTATATTTATATTGCATATACAAAATTCAACATATGCATAAAATACAAGTAAAATTAGAATAAAAATGAAAAACTTGGAACTTTATTCAATCGATTATTTGTTTAGATTGTATTCGCCCTGATTCTTATTTAGTACAAAATTTTCATTATTAAGAGGATTCTTATCATCACCATTATTCAAATTTATTGCACCAAATGACATGTTAATACTTTTTAATCCAAGATTATCTATCTTCCAAGTCAATCTCATTTATCAAACTTGATTCCTCAAAAGCCCAATTCATTAAAAGATTGATGTTGAGAAAGTTTTACCTAATATAAAACTTTCAATATCTGCAAGTATATAGATTGTAATCTTGTGGTAATTGAGGTATCGATCCTACGAGGAATTAACTAAAACTAAATGAATATAATTTTGTCAAAGGTTGTGAAATATGATTTGAGAGAAAATAAAATTCAGAAATTATCAATCAAATAAAATTGAGCACTAAACCATTTACAATTGAGTTGTCATAATAAAACAAGGATGATCAAGTATGAAAGTGTATGATTCATTCTATAGTCGTTTTGCTACCTTAACCATTTTTTATTCAATCAGTATCAATCGTAGATTTCTGAAGGATTGATTACTCTCTCTTAAGACCTAATTGTTTAACCCCAATTAATAATCCTTAATTAATTCCAAAGTTCTAATTTGCAATCTCTCAATTAACCATAACAGTATAAGATTTTCAACTAGTTCTTAAGCAATCTATCAGATAATTGGGTCCTCACACAAGATCTCTTTTCGTATGATTATCAATTTGATATTTATATGAATTATTAGGTTGTCAACTCTCATTACCCAACCTAGTCAAATTACTATTGATTCAATCTCTTGATTTATTATTGAAGTATGAGCAACCATAAATATCACAACACCCAAAACATTTCATTGAAATAAAAAACAATCAAGTCACAAAATGATTCAAGACCAAATCCTAAAATGAAATTAAAACATCATTAACGTGTATAACATCTTCCAATCCCATTTACACATCAAGTTTAATTAAAATAAATAAAGGAAAAAAGAACAAACTTGATTTCGAGCTGAATCCGCAAATCTAAAAAATGTTCGACAGTTGATGCTCCTCTTAATCTTCCCTAGATTAATGGGGGCTACACTTTTCTTATTTTTTAATGTTCTTAAATAGTTCTCGAGGCTTTTAGGGTTCTTTCTAGGCTATCCTCACTAAATTTGGTTCCAAAAATATCTCCAAAATGTTAAAATTACAAAAAGAGTTGCGCGCTAAAAAAGTTGAAATTCACTAAAATTGTTGTTTGCGCTCTCTAATATGATCGTAACCTGCCTCCATACTTCCAATTCGTCTCTTTTCTTCAATTTCACGTTTCCATACACTCAAACACACATCACATAACTTGAAACATAAAATTAAGATCCAAATTATGCTCAAAACCACACAAACACTTAGAACATAAATAAACACTAATAATAACATAATTTTAAGTCTATATACATGATAATCATCGAAGAAATACTCAAAAGCAAACTTAAACATCAATCAAAACATAGTATAATATGCATCTATCAACATCCCCTCACTTAAATTTTTGCTTGTCCTGAAGCAAAAACAAACATAAAACACAAACCAAACAATAACACATACATTGATGCAACATGCACGAATGATATAATGGCATATAACTTGAAGAAACCAAATTTTCCTTAAACAACAATCATTCAATTTGTTCCAACATATTAACTTATGCAATTTATGGCTAAGCACTTTAGACTAAATATACATACTAATCAAGACATTAACATCATATTCATTCACCTAAAGCATTTGTATACATACATTGATAATTAGTAATCAACCAAAATTGCAACTATCACTATGTATCCCTTCATGAAAATTTTTGCTATTTTAAAATATCAATAGGATTTATTTATGAAAACACTATTTTTTTTCTTTAACATTAACCTAGTCTTTTAATGCGAAGGCAAACTCCTTGTCATGAATGTTCCCCAATTACTTAACTATGCCGCGTTTTATTAATTCGTTAGGGTGGAATGTCATTCTAGCCGATTGATATGAAAAATAACATTTTGTCATGAATGCCCTCGGTTACTCAACTATATGTCATTCTCAACTGGCTATTAGTTCTATTCATAACCTAATATTTGTTTTAAAAGGGCTAGAAAAATAGTTATTCATTTAATAGACATATACATATTTTTTTCATTTTACATAGCCTACCTCATTTCTTTTAATCAATCATCCTCATAAAAGCCTATTAATGATACTAACGTATTCAATTGACTTACAATTATAAATGTATGTAACAAATTTCCTAAGATGAACAAACTGATGTCATATCCTAATTAACACACATATTTAACCAATGATTAAAACATAAAATGCACAATCCAATATGCCTTTACAAATTTAATGACTATGTTCAAGGCTAAACTACTTCCATCAAGTTATTTCCATTGACACATTCACACAATTCACACATAGGCTCACACCATGTCAACCTAATAAAAACTAAGACAATATGATATGCAAACTTCAAACATATGACATGCCAATGCAAAATTCTTTTCACACTTAGATAACACATTGTCCTCAATGTGAGAAAAACAAATAACATATAAATGGAATTAAAAATGACAAGAAAAAAGAAAAAGCTGAATACTTTGATGTTTTGGCGGTGATGTTGTTGTAGTTGGAACTTAGAGATACTTTCGGTCATTAAAATTCCAACAATTTTCTCCCGACAAGATAAACATAAAACATAGAAATAAAAATACTAATAAAATAAAATAAAAAATAAAATGTATCCTAGTTCTTGGATTGCCTCCCAAGTAGCACTTTGTTAACATCATTAGCTTGACGTATTCTTCCTTCTATACTTAACCTGGGTAAATTATGACTGTCTTGCACCCACCCACATTGTCCAATTTTAGTTTCATAACCTATAAATAAGCCACATATTTGCTCAAGGTTACATGCGCTAAGTTTTACTATTTATAACCTTGGTAATTATCGCAAGTGCACAGGTCGTTCATGTAGTACCTAAGTTGTCAATCCTACAAGGAAGGAAACTAGTCCTAAAATCTAAGGCAGCTAAGTTTGCAATGCCTAATTAACAACTTCTACAGAAATTAAATTAATCAGGAATCAAATATGATAAATTAAAGCACCAAAAGAGTAAACAAATAACAAACTCACAACTAACCCGAAATTAACCTAGAACTTACCAAGGGAGAGAAAAAGGATTTAATACGAAATGAAACGAAACTTAACCAATCATGCAACCACTGAATTGACGGGTCGAGATGGTCCTAGGGTGAATTACTCTCTCTCAAGTTATAATTCTTAACCTTAATTAATAATCCCTAGTTCAAATCATGGAAATTACGATCTCTCAATCCGCAATTGGTCAAAAACCTAAATTAGTTCTAAAGATGTCTATTAACCTACCTGGAATCTATGCTCGATCTCTCGTTACACGACTATACTAGTTTGATCCAATTCTCTACCTATCGATTCACCTAACTCTCATTAGCCCAAATTGATGATTTTTACCCAGCTCACCCTCTCAGTTTATTGCCGAATTATTAAAAATAGAATTGAAAGTGAAAACACAATCAGTTGAATTTCATTAATCTCAATAATCAATATCCAAAGGTGAGTATAAACTTGACTCAACATTCAACACAACCAATCTCAACATCTATTTCAATTCTATACATAAATAAAGCTGAAATAAATGGAAACATTGTCGAGAATAGAATCTCAGGATGGAAGCAGTGGGAAACCACCTGTTCTGGAAAGTATTTCGCGTCTATCTTGTCTCCGTGTCTCTCTTCCTTTATCTCCTTTCTAGATCTTTTGATCTCTCTCTATGTTTTCTCTCGAAATTGACAGAATCTCGCTATTTGCATGACTCTCTAGGCTCTCCAAAGACTGCCAATGGCTGCGATGTAATGTTCTATTTATTCTGTGGAAGCCCTATGTCAAACTTAGGGTCGAAACGGTCTGAAAAATCAATCAAAAATTGAATTTTTGTGTCAGCCCGACGCAGGTAACGATCGTGGCCCTACATGTCACAATCGTGGTCGATGCTTTAACCTTTCTATCACGATCGTGGCCTAATGTGCATGATCGTGGTTTAACTTGACGCTTTCTATCACAATCGTGGTTGAATGTGCGCGATCATCTCCTGGTTGCTGCTGGCTCCTCCTTTTCTGTCACGATCGTGGCCAATGTGCATGATTGTGGCCTATGTTTTTTGGTCCAAAACTCTTCAAATCTTCACCGTTCTTACCTATTTACCCTACAACACTAACATACACATCAAGGTACCTCTAAAATATACAAATTAAGCTCAAAGATTCAAACTAACCTATAAAACACTTAAACACACAAACTAACATATTTAAAGTCATAAACACTCATTCAACACTCAATTTAACACTAAATATTTAACAAATTATACCATAAAATTTCATGCAAAATACAACTATCACTACACATTGCAAGATAATAATAAGGACATAATTAATCAAATTAAGAGTAAGTTCAATAATGTCCTTTTCGGTAACAAACTATTAACAAAATAAGGAATAATGAAAATTTGTAAATCTTCTATTGAATCCAACAGTTTGATTTCTAAAAAGGTGAATTGTTCTTTCTCTTCTTCAATCACCTTCATCCTCTTCTCCTTCTATTTTGTAAATAGAGACATCTATATTTTCGTCAACCTCTATCTTTGTTGTCATATGCATGTCATTCTCTTCTTCATTAGCTTCTTGAATAGAGACTTCCTTCTACTTCAAACTCAATCTCCACTGTCATATGCTCTTCATCCTCTTGCTCCTTTAAGGATTTGACTTCATCAATTCTTATTAATGAGGTACCCTCCTTCGGACTCTTTAATACCTTATTCATGTTGAATTTCACTTGTTCATCTCTAATTTAAAGGATGAGGTTGTCTTTATAGAGATCTACCAAATCTTTTTTGGTGTTCAAAAATGGCATACTAAGAACTAATAGACAATTTTGATCCTCTTCAAAGCCTAGCACGATGAAACCTATAAGAATTATAAACTTGTCCACTTTTATATGCACATATTCCACCAAGTCTAACGGTTTCTTTATCGATTGTTCCACCAATTTAATAAGCATAAAAGTTGTCTTCATAACCTTTAGTCCCAATTCCCTAAAAATCAACAAAGGAATAAGGTTTATACTTGCACCTAAATCGTCTAAACATTTCGAAATCTCTAAATTGCCAACTACACAGGGTATTGGAAAGCTCCTTGGATCTTTCAACTTTGAGGGTTTATGGTTGGCAATTAAGATGCTAAAAGTTTTCATCATGGATACTATTTAGTCATCGTCCCAAGTCCATTTGTCAGATAATATGTCTTTAAGGAACTTCACATACTTAGGCCAGCATTTCAACACTTCCATAAAAGACAAGTAAATTTGCCATTTCATTAGATTTTTCCACAAACTTTGCAAATGGTACGTCCAATTCTAACTTCTAAAGTCTTTATGGAAATGGTATTTTTGGTAAGTAAGTTGGAGGAGAAGTGTAGGGAGGGTCCTCATTCTTTTCTTCATCCTTTTTCTTATTCCCTTAATCTTCTACAAGGTGGGTTTAAGCTTGTCTTTCCGCTGTTCTTCTAGCTCTTTCCCACTCTTAAGCGTGATAGCCTTAAATTGTTGTCTTGTATTTGCTTCCATATTGCTCGTAAGGCTCCCTATACTTTTTATAGACAATGGATTGGGTAGCTTACCCAATTGAACCTTTAAGTTGTGACTAGAAGAAGCATGATTTTTTGCTACTAGATCGAATCTCCTTTCCATCCTCTTCTGGGCCTCTTCCATGTTCATGAACTTGTCCATGATCTTATCTAATTTAGAATCCCATCAACTAGACTCATATTTCTTAAACCCTAGTACGTCTTAATTTTCCATTTAAGTCCTGAATTGTGAGACTAAAAGAAATTTGGATCATTCTTCTACCTCGAATTGTATGTGTTCAAATAAGGATGATTATTTCCCTAACCAAATTGTGCTTCATTGAAGTTCAATTGCTCCAAATTGTTGTTTTCCACTAAGAAGCAATCAATTGTGATATGACTCTCCTATCCACATGGTTCGCATCCTTACTGAATTATTTTGAATGGAGAGAGCGAGGCGACTATTAGGCTGTTCAATTCCTTAGTAAGGTTGTCAATTTTAGCCTGCAATGTTGTCACTGAATCTACCATAATCTTTCCTTCTGGATCTGTGAAGGTTGACTACTGTCTACTTTGTTTTGATGTCTAAAGACAACTATTGTTTGCCATCTCTTCAAAAAAATTGTGCGTCACTTCTATTTATGGTCATGAAATTCCTTGATGATAGGCATTGAACCCTAGGCTCATAAAGTCCATAAGGGTCCTTTGCTCTCTATGATTTATTTCCTCCATCATCATTTTTTTCTATCTCTTCTTGGCATTTAACTTTTCAAAGTCTTCATTGTTGCCTTGTGATGTCCAAATTGATGAGTCTTCTACTTTACGCCCAAACTTCCCTTTTTTAATTTTTTTAATTTCTTGTGATTGGGTACTACAATCATAAGAAAGGGTAATAATTCTTAAAAAAAGGAATTCAAAAAGTCCTAAACTAATTCATTAGTGAGGGGTGCTAGAAACTTGTTGAGCAAGTTTTA
>JAOSBN010070419.1:1450-13168 GCA_027563595.1 Erythroxylum suave | reverse complement strand
TGATTCGTGGTGCTAGGTGGAGGGTGGGTGATGGTCAATCTATTCATGTTACTAGTAGTCCTTGGATTCCAAAGGAATTAGGGTTTCTTCCAGATGAGGGTCCTTTTCCTATTCATGAGGCAATGAGGGTTTGTGACTTATTTAGGGAGGGTGAAAGGCGATGGGATGAGGAGAAAATTATGAATTTATTTGGAGTTAATGACATGAGATTGATTCTTTCTATTCCTCTTAGCGTTAATGCTAGGCCTAACTGCTTGATGTGGCATTTGACAAGAAGGGGATTTATACGGTGAAATCAGCCTATCATGTAGCTTTGAATGTGTTGGGGAATGGTGGGGGGTGGGATTTGGATGTTTTTTGGAAGAAATTGTGGTCATTAAAAATTCCTCCAAAAATTCGAGACTTTTTGTGGCGATCGTGTAAGGGTGTGCTTCCTATAAAAGATAATCTTAGAAGCAGGGGGGTTGATGTTAATCCTAATTGTCTTTTTTGTATGGAGAGGAGAGCATTATCCATGTGTTTGTGGATTGTGTTATGAGGTATGAAGGATGGCTGGCCTTGTTTTTCCTAACAATTTTGCTTCTTTTCAGGTGCTGCTAAGCAATGTGTTTGATTCTTTGGGCAAAGAAAAGATAGCAAGGGTAGCGGTTCATTCATGGAAAATTTGGCAAGCAAGAAATGATCTTCTCTGGTCAAATAAATGGTCTTCTCCCTAACAAATTCACATTGTAGCTAGTGGATTTCTAGGAGATTTTTTGCAGTCAATGACTATTGGGACAGCAGCAAATTCACATGCCCAGCAGTCCAACCATGCAGCGGTTGTTTCTTCTGCTATGTGGAATGCATATGTGGATGCGGTAGTGTTTGTGACATCAGATGTTGTTGGCTATGGTGCTTTGTTTGAAGATGTAGATGGTTCCTTTTCTTTGGTTATTTCTGGCTTTACAGAAGGTGGCCATGATCCTGCTATTGCAGAAGTGTATGCTCTTCGTTAATGCCTACTCCAAGTTAAAGACAGTTTTCCTGAGTCCGGTTGTGTTTTTACGGACAATCAAACTCTTTATTATGCTTTGTGTTCTGATTGAGTGGATAGTTCTCATTTTGGTTTGTTGCTTTTGGATTGTAAGGATATTTTTGCTTCAAGGACCAATGTTACGGTCCATTGGATTACACGTTCGGAGAATATAGGTGCTCATTTTTTAGCTAGAGCATCTATTTTTCACCAACACTCTCATATCTAGATTGATATTCCAGGTTGTCTGTGGGATTATTATTCCTTGAGATAATAAAGTCGTTTTCTCGATTAAAAAAAGTCTTTTTTAGCTTCACTTGAATTATGTCATAAAGGTCTCAGCTATAGAATTTTAAAAATTATTTAAAATGGTACTAATTATTGATCGATACTATTGTTTTACTATACCAAAACTAAATATAACACCAAGTCTACTACAATATTATGTGAAAAATAGGTTTCAAAATAGTTTCCTTTTTCTCTTCTTTCATGTAACAGCTGGGGTTTTAGAAAGGAAATTAGAGTTTTTTTTTCTCCTTTTGCTCCATGTGATGACTCCTTTCCCTTTCTAACCAAGATATTTCTTATTTTAGGTCTATAGTTTCTTTATGAAAATTCTAAAAGGGCTTTTGATGGTTCAGGCACCTTGATTCCATCTCTAGATCTAAAGGTTGACATATTTCTAACTCATTCTTAATATTTTTAATTTTAAAACCCATCCTTTTTTTTAACCTCCTAATCAAGTAAGAAAACCCTAGAAGATTTTTCACATGTTTGAATTACTTAAAAGCCCTTTGTTGAATCAAGGAAGGTTCTAATTAAATGTTTTGATGATAGCAAAACATAATTATTACTAATGTATTTATTACTTTGATGAAAAGAAATATTAAATCAAAATGAAGTCATAAAATTAAGAAGATAATGTATGAAGTTGAAAAGAAGTTACAGTTTGCAACTGACGAAATGAAGATAAAAAAAGATCAAGGTCCACCATGGTCATTTCTCATTTTTATTATTATTTGTAAGCTCACTTTATTAATTTGGCGATCCAAAAAGCTCACTATGTAAAATCATTTAATCTTACTTCACCGCATGAGTCTTTACATTTATCAAGAGACATTAAAGCTTTTGATTTTTAATATAACATCCTTTTGATCTTTTATATAATCTTTGAGGAACATTTTAGAAAGTGTTTTTTTAATCATATTTGGATTAAAAAATTGTTTTTGAGCATTTAAATTTGTTAAAATCACATTTTTGGGGTGATAGGTCGACCTATATAGGTTAATGATCGATCAATATAAATTAAAATGGTTAAATTTGATGTATCTTGAGTTTGTAGAAATATTGGTTGATGTATTGATCGAAGCAGTACATATATTATTTTAACAACAATGAGAGAGAAACTCTTACATCTCTCTAAACCTTTCATCCTCACCAATCAGCCCTAACCTTAGATTTGCACCTTTCTATTTTCTTCCCCTCAAATTTCTTTTAAAACCCTTTTTTATTCAGCAACCTTTTCACGTTTTGGGCTTTCCATTCACCGTGTTACTTGGAAAAACAACCACAAATAACAAACAACAAACAACATCAGACACCCTTTAAACTACATTATAGAGACAACCTATCCCCCTTTACCTTTAAATTGTCCCCCTCCCACTCTACTAATCAACCTATGCCACCCTAGCCGTAGCCCTACCATCTATCCCACCACTTAAAACCTCATCTCTAGATGGTAGTGTGTATCAACAACAACAAGTAGCTAGAAAGACATGGAAATAAGTTGTGGGTGATAACTCACATTCATCTTTGTTCTACAATCTATATTTGAGAATGAAGGCAAGCTTATGGTGGCTTCTAGTCTTGAGATTCTACAGGAAGGAGAAAGGATATGGGATGCTACACTGATTGGTTTTTTTTAATAGGATAAAAGTCCTACTTTTCTTGTTATTCAAACATGGACTAAGAGAAATTGGAAAGACAGAGGATTATTGGAGGTAATGTTGATTGAGGAGGATAATTTAATATTTACCTTTGCTTCTAAATCTGAAACTTAAAAGGTATTAGAAGAAGACCCTTGACACATCTCTCAGCTTCCTTTATTTCTCCAGAATTGGTAACCAGGAATGGAATTAAAGAAAATTAAATTGGAAAATATTCCTATACGGGTGAATATACATAATATTCCTTTAAAATATTAGACGACTAAAGGTTTAAGCATGTGACTAAAGGTTTAAGCATGCTATCTAGTTATTTGGGAAAACTAGTTTGTATGGATGAAAACATTGCGTTAAGGAAACATGTTGGATTTGCTAAATTATGTGTGAGTATGGATATTTCTATGTAAATGAAAGATAACATTCCAATTCTAAGGTTGGGTGAAGGGAATTCTCTCAAAGAAGACAAAGTGCTTGTTAAATACCAATGGAAACCTTCCCTTAAAGCATAAGGAAAAGAATGGAAACCAATAGGGAAAGTATTCATTAGAAGAGACTATTAGGAGGTGATGGGAATAGAGTAGGTTAATCCAAAAGATTAGAAAGAGTTGGTGGAAATAGAAAAATTGTTGGGTAACCATAAAGGCCAAACGATTATGGAAAAGGTCAAAATTGCACCGTTTAATAAAGGTGAAAGGGTCCAAATTAATAAATATCAAGACTCAATTCAACCTGTGGAAATTAAGTAGAAAACATTGTGTCTCATAAGTAATTTGTCCAGAGGGAAAATGAAAGACAAGAATGTGGGAATAATCCTTGCTATTTAGACCAGGGTATACAACAAAATGAGGATCCTTAACAACTACTGGCAGATCAGAAGAGAGGAGTTACTTTAGAGGAACAATTTGAACAAGTGTCATCTAGGAAGAGCAACAAGAGAAGTATGAATGGATCAAAAGGAATAAAAGCAACCTCATATGAATATGATAATATAGAATGTTAGAGGAATAAACAACCCTTTTAAGCTTAATGTTGTAAGGAATTTTATGCTGAAAGAAAAGCCTTTGTTATTTTGTTTATTGGAAATCAAAATTAGAGTAGAAAATCTGAATAAATTAGGTTGTTTGGGGAGAAAATGGAAGTTTCTTATAAACTACCACTACCATGCCTATGGAAGAATTATTATTGTTTTTAATGGGATTTTTTGGAGGTGGAAGAACTGGAAACTAATGAGCAATTTGTCAATACAAAGCTCTTCTTCAAAATGGAAAACTCTTTTGCTTTAGCAACTTTTGTTTGTGGGTTTAATACAATTTTTTAAAGAGCGGATTTATGGACTTCTCTTTGAAGACTAAAAGCATCAATTGGAGGTCCTTAGTTAATTAGTGGGGATTTCAACTCCAACCTTTACAGGTCAGAGGCAGAAGGGAATTGTAATTTACTCAACTACTCTTTAGACATGTTTGATTGTATACAAGATATGGAATTACCACATTTAAAAACTGAAGGCTATAGGTTCACTTGGTCCATCAAATAAAGCTCAAACTGGTTCATTCGGAAGAAGTTAGATAGAGCTATGGTGAATGTGGACCGACTAAATTTTTTTTCTAATAGTAAAGCTATTTTTTTGGATCCTAGGATATCTGATCAGATCCCAATTAAGGTGGGTAACCTGTTTAAAAAGGTTACTATTCACCATCTTTTCAGATTTAGTAATTTCATTGTTAATGTGGAGGGTTTTCATGAAGCTATTTCTAAGGGCTTGGAATTTGAGACATATGGTACTAAACAATTTATTTGTGTGTAAAAGCTTAAGGATATAAAATAGGAAATGAAGGTTTTAAATGTCAGAAGAGGGAATAATACTAAAAAGGAGATAGAAGAAGCTAGAAGCAAGCTTTCGGTGATTGCACTCTAGTAGCTAAGGAGAAGGAAGTTCTTAAGAACTATATGCAAAATTGCTCTTTATTGAAGTAGAGGGCCATAATTAATTGGATTAAGGATAGGGATAGATGTGCTAATTTTTTCTTCAACTCAATGATTGCTAGAAGAAATGTCAATAGAATTACCTCTATAAAAACAAAATACAGGGAAACTTTACATGGGAAAAATGAGATTTCAAAGGAAGCAAGGATTTCTATATTGTGGATATGAATGATGGTACTTCATGTAATCTAATATCTATCTTGTTTAGGAGACCATTTCTTAATACCGCTTAAACTAACATAGATGTTTGTGAGGGCACCCTCATGGTGGAATTTCACGGGGAAGCGATTCATTTCAAATTTTTGATGCCATGAAACATCCTCCTGATGATCATTTTGTTTTTCTGTTGATGTCATTGATCCTTTGGTAAAGGAAATGTTTAAATTAAGTTGCAAGGATCATTTAGAAATAATCTTGATCGAGGAATTGGAAGCAGGAGCCAACATTGATGTCGAAATGGGAGAGGAGCTTATGGAAGTGGCAACTTCTCTGAAATCATTAGATAACTCTCCACAATGGTATGATTTGGCTTCTATAAAACTATCTGAATCTCAGCAAAAATTGTGACCTTCTATTGTGTAGGCACTATAATTGGAATTGAAGCCACTGCCTACACACCTGAAGTATGCCTATTTGGGAGATAAGAAGACTCTCCTAGTTATCATTTCGGCATAGTTAACTTCGAATCAAGAGGAGAGGCTAGTTTGAATGCTGAGGAAGCATAAAAAGGCCATTGGGTGGACTACTGTAGATATACAAGGGATAAGCCCATCTAGAATACATCAAATTTTGTTGGAGGAGGATGCAAATTCAACAATGCAAGCTCAACATAGACTGAATCCTCCAAAGATGGAAGTTGTGAAGGAGGTACTGAAGCTTCTTGATGTTGGTGAAGAAGGAGGTATTGAAGTTTCTTGATGTTGGGGTTATTTACTCGATCTCTGACAGTTAGTGGGTAAGTATTGTCTAGGTGTTTCCAAAGAAATCTGGAATTATTGTTTTGTCAAACTAGGAAGGTGAGTTGGTTCCCACCTGGTGTAAACTGGGTGGCAAGTATGTATTGATTATAGAAAATTAAATTTTGCAACTCACAAAGACCACTTTGCTCTTCCTTTTATTGATCAGATGCTTGAAAGATTGGCAAGCTATGATTATTATTGCTTTTTAGGTGACTTTTCAAGTTATCTTCAAATCCTGATCACTCTAAAAGATCAGGAGAAGACCACATTCACATACCTATTTAGTACGTTCACTTATCGAAGACTACCATTTAGATTATATAACGCACATGCCATATTCCAAAGTTGTATGGTAAGCATTTTTCTAAATATGTTGGGTAGATTACTGAGGTATTCATGGATGATTTTAGTATATATGGATCTTCTTTTGATGAATGTATTGAGAATCTTGCCATTATCTTAGAACGATGTTTAAAAACTAACCTTGTGTTGAATTAGAAAAAAATGTCATTTAATAGTGGACCAAGTTATAGTTTCAGGTCATAGTCATAGACTATGTAATGGTTTAATAGGTTTTTTAGTAGGTGTTTAGTAGTTAAATTGAATTATTAGTGCATGTTTAGGTTAGGTTTCGACTATCTAGTTAGATCTTTGTGTTTTGAGTGTTAGAGAACACTTTTGACCTTTAATTTTATATTTTTGAGGTACCTTGATGTGTTCACTAGTATTTCGGGGCAAAGAGCAGAAAATGGAGAATATTTAGAGAAGACTCGGAGTTAACCACCCAAGGCCACGATCATGACCAATAGGCTACGATCATGACAAAAGGATGATGGAGGTGCCACAATCGTGGCAGATTGGACCAAAATGAAATTAATTGATATTTAGGTTGATCCTACAAGGAGTGTTCAGTTAGCTTATGAAATAAAATTAATTGATGTTTAGGTTATGAGGGGTTTTGGATTTAATAAAAAATAAAATAAAATAAACCTAATGAAAACAAATTAAAAAAATATGCAAAAAATGATAAAATTAGGAAATTCGGTAGGAATTCGGTTCTTTGATTCAATCTCGGCTTACACCCTACTTAAACATAATTCATTGATTTGTTGTTTTTTAAAATCTCTTTTATCAATTATCAGTCATAGATTAACAACAAGCTCTGTTAATCTCAATTTTTCCTTAGATCCTAGTTAATTACGAAACGCTTGTTAATTAACCCTAGCTATTAGGAAACTTAGAATAAGCTCTCTAAGTTTATTTGGACAACCGAGACCAATCTAGGTAATAATCACACAAGCTCGGATTATTTAACTTATGTTATGTTATCTCTAATGATTATGAACCATTAGTTGCTACACATGAATCAAGAATCAATGATTACGTATTGCATTTGATTCTAGCAATGGGTTTTAATGAAAAATGATTCAATAGAGCATTAAAATCATCATCATTCACATACCTAATCAATCCACACAAGATAACACAACCAATTGCTAATAAGAGAAAGAAACAACAAAACAATTAAAAAAATATAATCCGAGTCATTGGTGTCAATATCACCTCCGACTTGCTATTGCGATATTAGCCTTCTGTGAGCCTCCCAAGAAAAAAGCTTCCGCCCCCATAACTAACCCTAGCCAAAACCCCTAGTAGTTCTTCTTCACTAGGCCTCCCCTCTTAGTTCCACGCTACTGCTCTCTTCTCTCGCTATTATGGTCCATCTCCACTATTCAAGTCTCTTGCAAGCTCTCTCCTCTCTGCCATCACTGTTTTGTTCTACTTATCCTAGCCACCTACTATTTGTGATGTGACGAATTAAGATTTGGGTCATGCCTACTATTCACCCCTCACTCCTCTCCTGCAGCTCTCTTCTGTTTTCACTCGTCCTGTTCTCCTCACTGTCCCATCAATGTGATGAATTAATATGTTTAGCTTAAGCTATTGTACACATCTTACTTAACCCTCACTGATTTCTTTTGTCCATTTTGAGCAAAATTCACCCAATGTCTACGAAATGTCTGTGTTTCACAAACAGTTGCTCTTTTCCTCCAACTGCTATACGTCATCGTTTTTGCTTGATATTTGCTACTCCTTGGTTGGTTCAACGTTCTCCTAATGTTGTCGTTTTGCTCATTCATTTGTTGTCATTTTGCGTTGTTGGCTATCCACCTACTACAACATTTTACTCTTGGCCATTTGCGTTTTAATTGATATGCTCACCATTTGCTGTAGTATTACTTCAATGTTTTAAGTCCAACATTGCATGCAAAACCATGTTACTTTCTTCTTCTGCAATTGTTTTATTATTAAACCATAATATTCATGTAGCTGTATGGGTGTGAGATTCAATGTTTAATTTATCTTCTTTTTCTTTTCATTTTTCTTGTCTTCATCTTGTCTTTTAATTTTCTTCTTTTTGTTCCATGAAGACAATTGAAAATTAATCTTCGAAATATCATGGTTTCAACTTACTTTAACTTCTTTGCTTCCAAATTATACCTAAAATCATAAATAAGTTAAAGTGAGTATCTTAATCATTTTCGTATCATTAATCACTAATTGTAAATGATTAAATGTATCAACTATTAAACACATATCAGTTTCATATTGATCCCATGCTTATTGAAACTCCAAAACACAAACTCTGAGCATATCTTTAACAATCTTAATTGTCCTCTTACTTTTTCCGTCAGTTTGATGATGAAATGCTGTACTAAAATTAAATTTTGTACCCAATGCTGTTTGTAAACGACCCTAAAATCTAGAAGTAAATATGGGATCTCGGTCTGATATGATAGATACTGGTACTAAATGTAACCTTACTATCTCATTAACATACCTCCGAGCTAATTGATCCAATATGTTAATTTCTCGCACAAGTAAGAAATATGCTAATTTCATCAATGTGTCAACAATGAGCCATATAACATTATGTTTCCTAGGAGTTCTCGGCAAACTCATAATGAGATCCATTGTGATCCTCTCCCATTTCCACTCCGAAATAGGTAATGACTGTCATTTCCCAACTGGAGCCTGATGCTCTGCTTTAACTTGTTAGCATGTTAAACATTTAGTCACATACTCAGCCACTTGCTTCTTCATCCCTGGCCACTAAAAATGTTGTTTCATAGTACTGTGCATCTTGGTAGTACCAAGATGCATAACATAAGCTACTATGTGAGCTTCCTTCAAAATTTCTTTCCTCAAATTATGAACATCAGGTACTTATAATGTTTGCTTCAACCATAATGCATTATCTCTCAACTCAAACACAAAACTCAAAGTTTGCTTCAAGTTCTCAATAAACTTCACTAATTTTGGATCCTTACTTTAAGCTTTTCTCATCCTTTCATGCAATATTGGTCTAAGCTTCAGTGTAGCTAACAATGCTTCATTCCCCAAACTTAGATAAACATTCATTGCTCTTAGTTGAACTAGGTTTAGTAACCTTGATATTTGAATTAGTGTTACACTGCTATTAGATTTCTTACTTAATGCATCAGCTACAACATTATCCTTACTTAGATGGTATTCAATTGTGCAATCATAATCCTCAAGTAATTCAATCTACCTCCTTTGTCTCGTATTAAGCTCATTCTGACTCAACAAATATTTCAAACTTATATGATCTACAAATATATGAAATGTTTCATTGTATAAATAATGTCTTCAAATCTTCAAAGCAAACACCACTGCAGCAAGCGCTAAATCGTGAATTGGATAGTTGAACTCATGAGACCTCAAATGTCTTGATGCATATGCAATCACTCTACCATACTAAATCAGAACAAATCCTAATCCTTGTTGTGAAGCATCACTATACATAACATATCCTCTAGATCCAAACAGGATAGCCAATACTGATGCTATAGTCAATTGGTGTTTTAACTGCTCAAAACTCCTTTAACATTCATCTTTCCATCTGACAGGTACATTCTTCCTTAGAAGCTTTGTCAAAGGGATTGAGATCAATGAAAACCCCTCGACAATCCTCCTGTAATAACCTACTAGTCCAAGAAAACACTGAATCTCAGATACATTTCTACTGGTTTCCCACTTCATCAGTGCCTGAACTTTCTTTGAGTCTACCTGTATGCCTAAAAACACCACTTGATCAATCCAAAATTCAAACTTACTAAACATGGTGTATAATTGCTTCTATCTCATTATCTGTAAGACTAACCTTAAGTGTTCTGAATGTTCCTCTCTACTCTTCGAGTACATTAGAATATCATCTACGAAATACAATTACAAAGTGATCTAAGTAAGGCTAAAATACCTTGTTCATCAATGCCATAAAGGCTGCTAGAGCATTCATCAACCCAAAAGGCATCGCCAAAAACTCAAAATATCCATATCTGGTCCTGAATGCACTCTTTGGTACATCAACTTATGCTATTTTTAACTGGTAATACCCTAACCTCAAATCCAATTAAGTAAACACCTGAGCTCCCTGTAATTGATCAAGTAAATCATCTATTCTTGGTAAGGGATATTTATTTTTCACTGTCACTTGATTCAGTTGCCTGCAATCTATGCATAATCTCAAAGTCCCATCCTTCTTCTTCATAAACAAAACTAGAGCTCCCCAAAGTGACACATTGGGTCTGATAAAACTTTTATCCAATAAAGTCTTAAGTTCCACAAGTGCCATCGTATATCGAGGAATAGATATGGTAGTACCTAGAATAAGGTCGATAGTAAACTTCGTTTCCTTATCTGGGGATAATCTTGGTAATTCAGTGGGAAACATATATAGGAATTCCCTAACAATAGGAATATCCTATACTGTCTACTCAATTCGGGTATTAGTCACATAGACTAGATAAGCCTCACTCCACTTTAAATAAGCCTAAAAGCACTCATTGACGAAATCAATTTGGCCGGCACTACTTGACTAATACCTCGAAATATTACTCTTTGGTTGATTAGGAGATTCAAGAATGACTTATTTACTATAACAATTCATTATAACCCTATGAGTGGTAAGCCAATCCATACTTAAGATGTGGTCTATCTCTTTTAACTATAGTACTATCAAATCAACTTTCAACTCAGACTGTCCAACCCGAATAATACACTCTTTACACACTTCTCCAATCATTGTAGTACTACCTACCGATGTACGTACTTACCTCTAAGTCACATTTCAACATCTCTCTCCATAATGTAGTTTAAATTCCAAATGTGGTGTGATAAATGAATGCGTAGATCCTAGATCTATGCAAATGTCTCAAATTGAAAGATGTGTAACACACCTGCAACAACATCTGGAGAATTCTGTGCCTCATGTCTGACAATAACAAAGATCCTGACTTGGGATTACGGTTGGTTACTTCACACCTCAATTCTAATACTATGACCTACTAAACTTGTTTTACCCCTACCTTTGCCTCTCTGTCCTACTCCACTAGCTCTACTTTACTGGATAGTCATCTTAATCATTGATCTTCCTCTCACTCTAGATTGTGCTCCAAAGTTGTGAATACCATACCGGTACCAGTCAATACCGGGTACCGTTTAGGGTAATTTTTTAAATTTATGAAATAGTCCCTGAAATTTTTTAAAATTTGCAAAATAGTCCATTGGTATATTGTACAGCTACATACTGTATACTTTACAAGTTTACATGAAGCCTATTTCTAAAAATCATAATAATAAATAATAATCACAATTAATAATTTAATATGAAATGAAAATAATTTTTAAATATTTCACATATAAATAATAACCACAATTAATATGAAAAAAGACATCATAATCCAAATATAAAAATAAGAATAATACAAAGTATTTAAAATATTACAATAATATAATT
>JAOSBN010070399.1:0-13170 GCA_027563595.1 Erythroxylum suave | reverse complement strand
CCTCTAGAGGGTTACTCAATGTAATTTATGATCTTAGATTACATTTCTCTACTTTTTATAGTAGTTTTGCATACATGTTATGAGTCATTTATTAGAATATTAAATTTTTAATAAAGAGTGGGTGTATTTTATTTATAAAATATTGTACAAATGTTAATTTAAACATAATGTTTAACTTGAAATTACTAGTCTAATCCAAAATTTATAGTTTGAAAACCATTATCTGACAACTTCAAACATATATGCTGAATATTTAATCACTCCAAACTAATTTCTTTTTATTTTATTACCTAAGGAGACATTTATGGTCAAAGCTTGTTGGTCCCTATTATCATTTAGTTTAGTTTTTTAAATGCTAGAGGCAATTGTTTATGTAAGAGGGTTAATCTCTTATCTTTCTAACATACTTTTTGATTTATATTCAAAACATTTCATACAAAGGAATCATAATTCAAAATCAATGGTTATATAATGCTTATGTCAACGCATATTTTGCATTTAGACACGACAATACAATAAATGAACACTCGTTTAAAAATTTTCTTTAACTATATATTAATATTTGTATAATCTTACTAACTTCATATGTATAACACACACATACGAACGCATAAACAGACACATACATACACACACAAAAACATATATACACAAAAGAAAATTAATTCTATCATTTAGTATACCACCATATCACATGTCGATATATATTTCATATTTACTTCACGTCGTGCAACTATATATTTCACATAAGTATACTTGGTATCTATATGCTCAATTTTACAATGAAATTTTAGAATCTTTTAAGTAAATTGTTGTTGTTTGACTATCATAGTTAAATATACTAGATTAATATTACCTTTGTGACTCATAAATGAATAGAAAGTCATTTAATTCAAATGGCATCTTGGACTATATGGCTATGAATTTTATCTTTTATTATGGATAAAGCAACATATAATTATTTCTAACTTCTCCATACTATTACGCCATTTTTTAGTAAGAAAATAAATCCATCAGTAGATTTTCTCCCATTTAAATATCCTCCCTAATATCTATATTTAACAAATATTTGCTCATCATTTCAACATTGTAACAAAGATTTGATTTTGCATACATCATAGCGTACATAAGACTTGCAGTTGTACTAAAATAAGGAGTTTTTTTTTTAATTTGTTCCTATTCTTTTTGTATTGATGGCAAAACTTTTCATTGATACCTTTACATTTAGTAATATGATTATAAATTAATTTAGAATCTTTTATATGAAATCATTCAAGAATTTTTTAAATATGTATCACTTATGAAAGAGATAGTAATCTCTTTGAATAGATAGTAATCTTTTTAAACAATTAATTAAAATTTTTAACCTAAGAATAGATGTAGCTTTATCTATGCCTTTTATCTTAAACTAATCTACTTAACAAATTCACAATCAGTAAAAACAATTAAAATATCATCCATTTATAAAATAAAATTGCAAATTTATCTTTGAATTTTTTAATGTTTACATGGTGGTCTTCATCAACATATAGAAATCATGTGAAATAACTATGCTATAAAAATGAATTTACCATTTTCTTAAGGACTGCTTCAACCTATAAATTGATTTTAATGATTGACACACTTTATGTTCTTAGCCTATCTTAATGAAACCTACAAGTTATTGCATATATAATTCTTCTTCTATTACTTTATTTAGAAAATTGGTCTTTAACTCTATTTGATAATTCAAGCTCTAAGCTAGCTACTATATTCATGATTTGATGGATCAAAGCAAACCTTGCAATTGGTATAAATGAATCTTTATAATCAATTTCATTTTTTATACATGTACCTTGGCCTCAAGGTGTGCCTTGTATCGCTAAATATTGTAATAATTTTTTTCTATTTTTGAGTACCTATTTGTTCCTGATATATTTTTGCCTATTAGTAAGATAAACCAAGTCCAATACTTGATTTGGGCTTTAAAAAGCAATTTCCTTCTTTGTTGCTATAATTCCTTTTTCTTTAGTAAAACTAATAAGGGCTTCATTTTCATTCCTTAGTCTATCCTCTTATTGAGGGATAATTATTTAAAATTTTCCTTTTCTTTCAAAATGAATTCGGGGAGTTATTGTATGATTATTTTGATTTACACAATGTTAAAGAAAGCATATTCATCAATGTCTTGATTACTTCCACTTGGATCATATACAATAGGCAAACTATTGTTAAGATATAGTCTAAATTGATCACAAGTTAATTCTTTAGTTTCTAGATTGTTCCTACTTGGATAGAGTCCCTCTGATTGTTATGCATAGTAAAATCATGTTGATCAGGAATCTTACATAAACGTAGGCTTTTTCCTATTTCCTCATACATTGGAAAGTAATTTTCTAAAAAATATTACATCTTATGATTCAAATTCATTTACTCCTTTATGTGTTTGTTCACCTACAAACACATATCCTGTAAAGTGTTCAAAATATGTAATAAAGATGATTTGCTTTCCTCTTAGGCTTAGTTTTCCATATTTATGAGAGAGGTAAAGAATGTAGACAACGTACCCATGGTATTAGGCTTGTTATATTAGGCTTTGTACCTATCTAAAACTCATATAAAGTGTTTGTAACTAATTTTGTAAGCATCTAATTAAGGTTTATAAGAAGTACATCACCCTAAAAAGTGATCGGTAAATTTGCTTGTGCCATCATAGACATAATTATTTCTAATAGCATTCTATTTTGTTTTTTGCAATGCCATTTTATTGTGGGATTTAGGGAATAGTCAATTGCCTTTCCATTCCTTTTTAACACATAACATTTTGAAATTATCAAATTAGTATATACATCATTGATAATTTTTAGTATTTTTATTTTACCTTTTAATTGATTCTCTATCAATTGTATATACCTAATGAAATAATTTAAACTTCTAATTTGTGAGAAATTAAATAAACATGACCGTACTAAGTATAGTCATTTATGTAAGTAATAAAATACAATGCCTCATATTTTATTCTTACATTCATTGGACCATAAATATCTAAATGAATTAATTGCAATAGATTAAAAATTAGTTTTCCTTCTATTTCTTTATTGTAATTTTAGAAAATATTCATAAAAAGATAGATTAAATTTATTTAAATCAACGAAAAATCCTACATTAACTATTCATCTTATTTGATTTTAACCAATATGAAATAGTTTAGCATACCATGAATGTTTATTAAGATTTAAATTATTATATAATGTAAATAAGGAATAACTTATATTACAATTTTGATGACAACATCTAGCATAATAAAATGATCTAATATAAATCCATGACCATAAAAAATGGTTCAAGACATAATTCCATTCCACTAATATTGTTTATATTAAATCCAAGCTTAAATAAAACCAACACTTCATATAAGATTAGTGATCATCACCATATAGTTCTAACTTATATATGCTAGTCCCTTGTATAACAACATCTTGACTTGTCTCCTACCCAAAATGATTATGTTTTATATATGATTTTTTAGAATTCTAGATAAGAATCCTTATCCTTCACTAAATGGTTAATTGCTTTTAAGTTTCCAATTTAGAAAAGAAGTGATTCAATTGGAAAGATATAACAAATGTTTGTAATATCATATTGTACTTTATAAACTCGTTACAATCATAAGCAAAGTGACCTTTATTATCACAATTATATAACTTCACTCTTTTCATATTTTCTTCTTAAAAGGATGCTTTATTTTCCTATATTGATTCCATTTGGCCTTCTTCGAGTCTTAAGCATTGTGATTATTTTTTAATACTTGTTTTATCTACTTATTACCATCATGATGCTTACACTTCTTGTTCATAGTTCCAAGGTAAAAACAACTATATATATCTCATATTTCATCATTAAAAATTGAATACATTCTTCTTCTAGTAAAAGATGCCTCATAGCATCCTCCATCATCTCAATACTCTCATTATAAGTTAGATGCATTTTCATATGCTCCCAGCTCTGAGGTAGAGAACATATAACAACTTGCACTTATTGCTTCAGATAACTTATGACCTACATCTCACATTCCACTTACCATGTTTAACATATGATTTAATACTTATTATATGGTTAGGTTATTTTTTATTCGTGTCAAACTTTATAGTAAGTGACTATAATTTAGTCACTAAGGTACCTCCAAAATAAGCAACCAAAGCATACCACATATCCTTAGTAGCCTTATGCTTTCGAACTCTTGCATAATATCATTTTCCATATTATTGAACAATGTATCACAAGCTAATGGGTTCTTTATTTTCCATATCTCATATTCATCATGATTCCTTTTATATTAGGCTGTATTATCTTTCTTAGTAATATTTTTGGCTATGTTCAATGGTTTTAGAGCCTCTTATTTGTTTAGCATATATTAAATTTTTATGGTCCAAATTCATAACTGTCACCATTCGACTTCTTACGTTTATTGAGTTTATCAATAATGTTTTCTTATATAGTGTAGTTGTTTTTGAAACACTAAGTTTCTACATCAAAAAATAAAATAATGTTCGTACATATTAATGTGATATCATGTATTCTTAAATTGAATAATTCGTTTTTAATTGCTTATGAAACAAAAAGATCCCTCAGTTCTCAATTATCATTTATATAACAACTAAATATCAATTATAATCATAAGTTTAATTTGTATCCATTACATGTAGAACATAAGTAATGGACTTATCAAACACTAAGCTTTTATATATAAAGTTAAAAACAATAAACATAATCTATTATAACATACTTAGTTGAAACAAATGACCACATATATATAACCTAAATATAATGACCTTATATGAAATAGAATCAAATAATTCATGTGATAAAGTCCTTGAATCATAATATTTAATAGCTCTAAATATCTCAGTATGTAAGTTTATAAGGTACAAGGTCTTGGTCAACTCCTTTCTTCAGTTTTCTTAAAAAGAAAAACATCATCACTAACCATTTATATAATTTTGTATTAGGTGATTCTAAATTCTAGAGCATGCTTAATGACTCACTTTTAAACTACGATAATGTTAAAGTAAAGTTATGCACATAGAGTACTTCACTTCAACATTTTCAAAAGCCATACAACCTTTAAAATATAACTTTTATACCAAGTTACTAACAATAACTATATGTCATATAGATCTTATCCATGCAATAATTGCATCAGGAATAATTGTACAAACATGATAATGACATGTCTCATCTAAACAATACTATGCTTAACTTTGGGTTTCCATTTTATAATGAGCATTGAATGAGTTGCATTGAACGAGTTGTCAAAACTCTCAAAGTTAATCTTTTATTCATTAAACTACTATAGTAGTCACATAACTAAATTGAATTCCAAGATAACTAAATATTAGTTTCTTAATTTCAATTGATATAACATAATAAGGGTATGATTAATTAACTAATAAACTAAAATTAACAAGAAATCAAATTAAATTAGTTGAGTATAAAAAAGAGAAATTCAATTTTACCTAAACCTGATTTAAGAGAAGGATCTCATCCAATTGTAACTTTGTTCATTGGTCTAAAAGAATAAATTTTTACGACTCAAGTATTCAGTATGAAACCTATTAGGATAGCTATAATAATTCTCAATTTGTTTAATTAATTGATTTGAACCGGGTATATAAATCAAAACTTACCATAAATTGATTGGGTATGATATCAATTAGATGATTGTAATAAGCTTAATTAAAAAGACTAACCCTAAATTAAATAATTGAGATTAACTATAACTATTTAATTTATTTTTCTTTTTTATCATAAATTAGACATGTAAATATATAAATAATTCATTTGCTACTTTTACCGATCATTTATGACAATTATTTATTACCAAACTTATTAATAGTAATATAAAAATCAATATTAAATTAATTTGTTAGTTCATTCAATGTTAATAGTTTCAAGTTTGTCATCTTTTGCTCCATCATCCTAAATTTTTTTAACTTTGATAAATGATATTCTAATTGTATTTTTTAAATGAAATTTGGTCCAATATCCACTTGTCACCTCCTAAAACAAAATAAACATCAATTTACTAACTAATCACCAAAATTGTAACATCCCATTACCTGTGGGAAGGTTAGAATAGTAAATAGGAGTGTTCAATGAGAGGCACGAGATGCATTTTTATGTTAATGCATAATATGACATGCTCATACAAGTGAATAGTAAACTTTTCTGCACATGAAATTAATTGTACATGCATTCATGAATAATTCCAGGTATAATTGGATTGAATTATGATTTTTGAAAAATTGTGAATTTTTTAGAAGTATAAATGTTTCTATATCGAAAATATTATTGGTTAGTAGAATTGTGAGATTTATGAATTTTGGTGAACTTAGGACTTATTTTTGTAATTTATAGAGTATTATGGAAAGTAGGAAAAAGAAGAATAGAAATCAAATGAAGATTTGGAGATAGTTGGATTGTAAAGATGAGAGTTAAAGAGAGTTAGTTCAAAAGAAACTAAGTCAGAACTTAGACTTTAGGAAGATGACAAGTGTAAAGTTGCTTTTATGATGTGTCAGAAGTTTGAGTAATTCGAGAGTTAAAAAGGGGTTGGTACTTTTCTTAGTTCTTCCCTTGTTATCATTTTCTCCAAATTTCTTCCCATGCATAGAGTTTTCCATCAAACTCCTTCTGAGAGTTAATTCTGATTCTTCATATCCCTCACCATTTCCTTTACTCCTAAAGTGTTTCTTCTTCTTTAAGAAAAACCACAAGTTGGTTAGTGTTCACAGAGGAGTACGTGATTTTGCATGAAATTAAAGCTTTGGGGATAATTAAGGATCTTGGAGTTTTTCGACAAGAAGGTAGAGAATAAATTCTTTAGAATTGGAGATTTTGAAATAAATTTGATGAGTTACTGTCATCTGCATGAACATGCATTTTCATATAATTATATTCTTGAACACTATGTTGAAGGGGTGAAAATTTGGAGATATGGTATTATTTGGGTTTTGATGGATTATTAGTGGTCAGGCATTGTGAAATGGTTCTTGAAGTTGAAATAGAAATAAAATGATGTACAAGATTAGTGTAGAGAGTTAGATATAGAAAGGTTATATGCTCTATTTCTTCACTGAGTATGTATGAATACTTAGGTGTTATATGAGAGTTGATGAAGACTAAGAGATGTCCAGGAGCATAGACGATTCGTCTGTAAAGACGTAGCGTCTATGTTTTATTGTCTGTGGTTAACTATTCTATCGTCTGAGTTGACCACTTTGCGTCTGTGTTTTATCATCTATGGTTAACTATTCCATCGTCTGAGATGACCACTTTTTGTTTGTGTTTTATCATCTATGGTTGACTATTCTATCGTCTGAGTTGACCACTTTGTGTCTGTGTTTTATTGTCTGCGGTTGACTATTTTATCGTCTATGTTGACCACGTATCGTTTGTATTCTATCATATATGTTTTATCATCTGTCTTTCTTCACTTCATCTGTCTTGTGTTTCGTCTGCTTTTTGGAATCGTATGTTTCTTACTTTTATCGTCTGTGCTTGACCTTTTATCATCTTCTTTTTGAATTTTGTCTGCCTTTTGCGTATGTCTATGTTTTGCTTTCGTCTATATTTTGCTATCATTTGTCTTTTGAATTTCGTCTGCCTTTGAGATTCTGTCTAGCTTTAGACACTTTGTCTATCTTTTGCTTCCGCCTGTGTTTCACTTTGTCTGCCTTTAATATTTCGTCTGCCTTTAGCCATCGTCTGTGTTTGAAGATTCGTCTACTTTCTGCTTATAAGACCAAATCATATAAATCACATTCTCTGATTTAATGTGAATAGTAGATTCGAAAGTCAGAGTTTGGGGAGAAATCTGAAATGACTCATTAGGTTATAGATTTGGATTCAAATGGATTGTTAAGGTGTTAACCCTACGAACAAAGCTAGTTAAGTGAGATTCAATATTTGATTGTGGTTGTGATATCCTAGATCGAAGGATACCTAGGATAGTCATGAACATGCATTGTACATAATTCATTCAATAAATGTGCATTATTGAACTCGCATAATTATGTAGATTGTAATATATGTGTGTATTATTTTGTTATAGAGGAACAGTTGAAACGTCAACTTCCAGATGTTGCCAGCACTTCTAGGCATTAGCTTCTGGAGTAACTTGTGAGTAACCTAGACGGTCTCACTTAATTTCTAGTTGCTTAAATTATGTTGAAAAGACTGATTGAATGTGGCTTTAATGTTGATTTTCGACATGGAGGTCCGATGACTATGATATTGTATTGAGATATTCAAGTGCTACTTATATGTGAATGAGATGAAATATATGTGCATTTGATATGAGATTATCATTTGATTCTCAACATGGACTTAGGTCGGATGACTCTGAAATTTTTCCTGAACATTCATATAAGATTGTGACATATGAGATATTCGAAAATTGTTGCATTTCTTAAAATGCATGGTAAAATAAAGGCTTTGTGACTTGAGTTGCCATTATGAAGCATTTCCACGTAGAGCTTTGCTCCGTGAATTTTTCTGATTTGGCACGTAGAGCTGTGCTCCGTGATTCTGTCTGATTGAGCCTTAAGGGCCAATATCTGTATAAGTCTATGATGGGCACTCGGTCACAACAATAAGAAAGAAAGTGAGTCTCATTTGCATTGCTGATACATAATATGAATGACTATAAGGTGTTAAATGTTCAATATGGCATGATTTATTAGGTGTATGTGATCCAATGTGAATATATGTTATGTGAAAAAAAATGTGATGCATGAATTGAGTGAACCATCGATGATGGTTACCTCATTGTGTTCACAAAACTCACAAAAATTACAACGTTTATCTTTTCAAAACCAAGAGATGACTCTATAGAGTAAGAGGCTCAACGTAATTTGGTAAGAGAAGACATGGCTCAAAGGTCGGTCAACTGGAATTTTTGGGCAGATCAAATAGATTATATGTATTTTCCCCTTTCGTGTAGTACTTTTGTACTAGGTTTAATGATGTACAAGTAGTAAGCGTTCAAAGATACAATGTAGACTTTCGAGTTAGTGAAATGAAATGAGGAAAATGTTGGGTTTAAAAATATTATGATTTCCATATGATGCTTTATAATGAATAAAGATATGATGCCATGTGAAGATTATGTAGTGTTCGATAGTAGCTCACCCTTATCGTAAGATATATACCAGAACGACCTCCGAGCATCCCGATGTGTACCCTGCGGTAAGGAGGCGCTACAAAAATTTACCTAGAATAAAAAAGATAAGTTCAATTAATATACTCTATTCACATCTTATCATATTCCTCGATATTGGAATCATGCTCATCTTTAAGCCTACACCAATTCAATATATCAACCATCCTTTTAGCAGCCTTTAACCCTTTTTCATGTTATCAAAAAATATATCAAAAGTTAATATATATTAAAGGCTTGATATAAGATAACAATAAAGAGAACAAGAACGTACACGATAAATTTTTAGAATGAAAACATAACATATCATAAATTCCATCAAAATCAAACGAAACAAGACTTAACACCCTCTTATGGAATTTACTCTATGCACTTAAAGCGTTTAAGGTTCATTAAACTATTAAATCAAAATATAACAAGTTATTTCTATAAGTTTGCTCATAAATCACATCGCTACCACCAAAAAATGTTTGTTTAATGTGTTAATCAAAGGTTTCTTGATAAGGCTTATAATATGGCTTGTGTAATGGTATGTAATTTTTTGTTAGGTTTAACAAATCAAAGAAACCATACAAAACTTATCTATACAAGTTTTAACACAAATTAGTCTATAATTCACTTGATTCAAATCGTAAAATTTTAATCACATCATCATTTTTTCTTTTATTTATTTATTTATGTTTCTATTTTTTTAAGAAAAATAAACATCAAATAAGAATTTTTTTCCATACTTCTCCCCCTTTCTACAAAGACTAAGAAATCAAAACACATGAATTAACTAATTTACTTATAATGAAAGAGGTTTAAATCCTATGCAAATAATCTTTATACAATCTTTCAATTTAGGAGCTCAAAATTATGAAAGAAATCAATGAGAAAAAGGGTGAAAATGGCTTGTAACAACGTTAATATGCATTAAAATAAAGTTCAAGACTTAAATTAGATTTCTAAGGATAAAAAATAAGATAGGGTTTTATAAGTTAAAAATAGTTATATCATCTCCATACATAAATTCACCCAAAATATGGTCTTAAAATGTATACAAGAGCAAGTTTAAGGTTAAACAAGTCATTTTTTATAACATACATCAAAGAAAAATATATAAGAAAAAACATAATGATTTACTCTTTGGCTCAAAAGCTCACATGGATATCAAATTGCATCAAGTTCACATTTTTATTTAATAAATCAAATGAGATACTTTAATTAATTTATAGGAAAACACTAATCATGCTTGTCTCTATCATGTATTAAAATTATATATAAAAAAAGATATCCTGACATAAGGACTATTTCTAAACAACAATCTTAAAATTTAAGGTTTCCACAAAGAATAATCAACACATATGAACCACAATATTCAAGAGTCCAAACATAATTCACAAATTTCACTAAAGAAAAATAAGAACATATTCTATCATAGTATATACAATAAGTCTCCCTTATGCCTAAATCATACATTGTCCAGATTGTATGTATAAGATGCTCACATTTAACAAATTAATTATTATAAGATAAATGATATATTAGAATACTCTCCTTAATTGGGAGTATCTGAAGCGGTTCACCACGATGTTGGTGGACATAAAGGTGTCACCCCTTAAACTAGAGCAAAGCATTCAAATTCCTCTTTATTTTAGAAAATTTATGATCCAACCTCCCCAGTGAAGGATTAATCTAGTGTCAGATCAGTTTTACTAGAAAAAATAGAGATAATTAAACATCCAAATCCTTATGTGGATACGAGGATGAACCGCCTTATGGGAAATCACAAGATACAAAATGATATTGCCTCTTTCATTGCTTGATCAACTTCATCCTACTCAAGAAAACATTATCCAATGTTTCTATCTTATAAGCTACTTGCATATCAAACATGTTGAGAGTAATAGCTAAGTGAGTAATGAAATAATCAAGGCACAACTTATTATTAAATGATTAAACAATGTTAAATTGCATAGCTAATCAAGCACCCAAATCAACATGAACCTTATGTGTTATACATCAAATAAAGATTAATTTAGCTTTAGTGCGTGTACAAGTGTAGCCTTCTATCTTAAATAATTAAAAGCAAGAAAATGTTGCAAATAAACCCATTTAAGTTCTTTAAGAAAGCTTCTTTAAGATTGATTAAGATGATACACTTATAGGTTAAAGCAAATTTATTTTTAAACTTTTAAAGGATCAAAATCACCATAGTCCACAATAGATTCCTTATGTTAGATAGAATTGGCAAATTAATCAATTATAAATCCTAATCACAAACTAAATTTAGTACTTCTTTGTTTAAATTATTTTCCTATTAACCTATATGGAAAAATATTAAGGCTACTAAGAGTGAAATTATCTGTTTTAAAAATTATATGCCAGATGTTCAATAAACATCTGACATATAATTTTTACAAATTTTCTCCAGCTCCCATCAATAATCAAAGTATTGATTTTTTCTTTGAAATTCTACTTATTTAAAGAAGGGTAATGTACATAAATAATTGAATCAATTTGTAGGGAATATGCCTACAAAGGTTAGACTCAAACAGTGGCAAAATTGCTTTTGATTAGCACTAATGGTTGGTATAGTCTTTTGGAAGACTTTTGTTAATTGAATTTGTGTATAAATTTAATATTTGTTGTTTCCATCTTAATGCCCTTCATTCTCCTCACTGCTATGACAAATGTGAATAAAGAAACCAATGCTATATAATAAGTAGAACAACTAATTAACTACATAATTGTAACTAAAACTGATAACTATAAGAAAGGAATCACTAAGAAAAATAAACTTAACTAAAATTAACCTAGAAAAATAACTAGAATGGTAGTATACAAATGGATAAAGAATATAACCAAAATTTATAAAAGAAACCAAAATGGTGAGAAAAAATAAAAAGTAAAAAGAATTGATGAAGAGGAGGAAAGAAATCAGTTACAAATAGGAGAACGCAACCAATAATCATGAAAAAATGAATGACACTAGGAAAAATAAAATCAAAGAAGAGAATAAGGAAGAGAATGTCAATAGAGAAGTAATGGTGAAAAGAAATTGATTATAGATAAGAACCAATATGAGGAGAGAGAAGTGCGTATAGGAGAGAACTAGTGAACAAGAGATATATGAATAGGTAGTGGCAAGAATGATGTGGGAGATTTGAGAACTATGGTTTACATTTTCTTAGATTCTCTAGCATAAGCTTTACTTGAGAATTATTTAATCACCTTCTTTCTAACCTCAAATGCTTCCTCTCCAAATCATATCACCATGGAACACTTTAATTTTCTCTTTATAAATTCTTATAAGTGTCCAACCTTAGTTCCTTTAATTCATGTAATTGCAATTTTCTTACCCCCCTAAATTTTCCAAATCCATGTTGCAACGTTTCACCTCCTAATAAGCTATATATTCAATATCCACAGGTAAATGATAGACCTTTACAAACGTCAATTGATAGGGAAATTTTCTATCAATCTTTTGTAGATTGTAAGATAAACCCATAGAGTGTTATCTCGGTATAAGCTACAAGCTTTTCTTCTTGAATTCACCATCTTTCCCAAAATAGATTCCACTTCTTTATTCAATTTTTCTGCTTTTCCATTCATTTGTAGATGATATATGGTGACTTGTAGATGATATATGGCGACTACTTGATGTTACACTCCTTACTTTTAATAAACCTGCTACTTCTTTATTTAAATGATCTTGTTGATGCTTTAAATGAAAAAAAAATTTTACTACAAGGATGCAAATCGTATCTCGTAGTATAAAATTTACCATCCCATAAGGATTGTAGTGGTCACCCAACAATTCTTGCAAACTTTGTTTAAGGTAAACAGTAGGCTAATTTACCAAAATTTAAATTTAAAAAAATTGCTAATTAAACAATGAATAAGAAATAGTTAATTGATTGATTGATCAATGATGAAAACTAGGAATTACTTCTATCCTTATTTGTTTTCTCTTTACCTGATTTAAT
>JAOSBN010070369.1:0-13172 GCA_027563595.1 Erythroxylum suave | reverse complement strand
CTTTTGGTCCTTCTCTCCATGGTGTTCTTCTTTCTTTCTTCATTTCTTCCACCACGTAATTCCTTCTTCCTATTCTTAGGTAGTCCTTTGAACATTCTCAAGTTTCTAGCATCAAGTAGTCCTCTAATGTCCTTATTGTCTTCTCTGGTTGGCCATTAGTCTGTGGATGGAAAGCTATGCTAAAATGCAACTTAGTTCCCAAAGCCTCTTACAAACTTTCCCAGAATTTGGAGCTGAATTTGGGATCTCTATTTGAGACTATAGAACTTGGAATCCCATGAAATCTAATTATTTCATCTATATATTTCTTAATCAAGGCACTCAAAGAATTTGGAAAATGTGCTAACTTGGTTAGCCTATCGACCATCACCCAAATTGCGTCATGCTTCCTGTTGGTTCTGGGCAATCCTATCAAGAAATCCATTGTAATCTTCTCCCACTTCCATTCAGGAATAGACAAAGGTTTAAGCGTGTCGGTAGGTGCTTAATGTTTTGCTTTAACTTTGTTGGCACACCAAGCATTTTCTAGCATACCCTGAAAACGATCTAGAAGGGGGGGTTGAATAGATCTTTTAAATTTTTTCATGAGATGCTACAAAACAAATAATTAGAACACACAAAACAAACAAAAACAAATTGAAATGTAAAGGAATAGAGAAGAGAGGAACACAATATTTATAAAGGTTTGGTGCTAAGACCTACGTCCTCTACCTAAGCTCCAACTTAGGATTTTGTCAAAGCTCTTTACTACACACTTTATAGTTCAGTGTGAACTTTTCAATACACTTGACTTCCGGCTCAAGCAACACCTTACAAACGATTTGTTTTCCGGCATAAATCTTACCTTCCAAGCAATTCTCCTCCAATCACTCAGCTCATAATAATAACAATGATAAAGATGAAGTAGCAACACTCAGTACAGCTGAATACAATCAATATTGACTAAGTAGCAAAATTGAGAGCAATGTGAGGATTATTTTTGGACTATAGCAAGTATGCTTCTCTTTGGACTAGTGTAATCAATCCTCTGAAGTGTGTTTTTTTTTATTTGAAGGCTTCAAGATGTTTATGAACGTTGCAGACTTCTCCTAGCTGTTGTGGAATGCTCCTAGCCGTTGTATGAAGATTTTCTCCTATTAGAAATAATTTGACAAAGTCAAATTTTGTTCAGCTGTAACTGATAGTCAACTAGTTGGTGTGTAATAGTCGACTAGTGTGTTATAGTCAACTTGTGCTACAAGTGATAATCGACTAGTATTAACGTTTTTCATGAAACTTTCAGCTCCGCTCTTCGAATAATCAACTAACTTCATGATAGTCGACTAATCCATTGACTAATAGAATGATAGTCGACTAGTCCATCTATCCAACTAACAGGTCTGATTGATGATAGTCGACTTGCAACTTGATAGTCGACTTGTCCAGTTCTCCAACGGACAGATCTCATAAAATCTGCAATCTTTGATTGTTAAGATCCAAATTTGAATTCTTCAAGCAATATCTTCTCATGAAATACACGTTGTTTATATCTTGATTGACTTATCCAGATTGCATCTGATTTGTAACACATTGCCTCAACTTGTAACACATTGTATTAACTTGTAATAGTGTTCCATCAACTTCATTTTACTCCAATTAACCTAAAATTACTACTTAACCAATTCTTTAAATTTTATTATTATCAAAAGAAAGAAGGATTTAATTTGTCAACCTCCATTGGTCCAACATACCCTGCAACATCTTTCTTCATTCCCCTCCACTAGAAGTGCTCTTTTAAATCTCTATACAATCTTATACTCCCTGGGTGCATTGTATATGGAGCATTGTGTGCCTCATCAAGAATTCCATCCTTAGACTCTTGAGTGTCTGGAATACATAATCTGTTACCTACAGATATCAATCCATCTTCTTTTATCTTTATTTTAGAGGGATTAGCATTTTTGACTTCTTCTCTAAGCTTGCTCAAGTACTCATCTTGCTCCTGCAATTCCTTAATCTTCTCATTCAACATTGGCCTTATTATAAAATTAGTCAATATACAACTACATTCGACTTACCTCAACATCACCTTAAGTTTGGCTAATTCCCTTAATAAAGGAAGATATATTGTCTCTACATATGCCATAGTAGATTTTCTACTCAATGTATCCGCTACTACATTAGCTTTCCTTGGGTGGTAATCTATTATCAAGTCATAATCTTTTAGTAGTTCTAACCAACTTCTTTACCTCAATTTTAACTCTTTTTGGCTCATCAATAAATACCTTAGTGGTGATTCCATATAAGTAATGTCTCTATATTTTCAAGACAAAAATTATGGCAGCCATCTCTAAGTCAAGTATGGGATAATTAATCTCATAAGGTTTTAATTGCCTAAAAATACAAACAATCACTTTATCTCCTTACATCAGCACAGACCTCAATCCCTTCCTTGAGGCATCACTATATACTATATATCCATCCCTACCAAAAGGTAAAGTCAAAACTGTTGTAGTTATGAGTCTGTTCTTCAATTCCTTAAAACTCTTCTGACATTCTTCATCCATACAAACTTCTAACTCTTCCTTGTATAAGGTGGAATTGATATTGGTGCAATGCCTGGAAGAACCTCTATGATAAACTCAATCTCTCTAGATGGTGGTAGTTTTGGTAATTCCTCTGGAAAGACATTTGGAAATTTCATGACCCCATGAATATCTTCTAATTTTCCTCCATGAACCTTCATGTCTACTGCACATGCCAAGAGTGCTTCACATCCTTTCCTCATCATTTTCTCTGCTATTAAAGCCAAAATAATTCTAGTTAGGCTTGCTTTCCTGTCTCCTACAAACATCACCCTTTTACATTTGTCAAACTCAAACTCTACTATCTTCTATTTGCAATTCAAATTGGCAATATATTTTTCTAAAGTATCCATGCCCAAAATCACATATAATCCCTCCATCTTCAATGGAATTAAATCCACCACTAATTTTACTCCTCTAATATATATTTCACAATCTCTATTACTTGACTAATAATGATATACTAGCTAATTGGGGTACAAACTATCAAAGGACTATCTAATGGACTCCAACTTCTATTATGCACAATCCTACTTGATGAAACAAATGAGTGGCTAGACCCCAAATCAATTAAAATAATAATATCATCATTAAACAATCTAACCATATCCGTCATATCCTTTGGAGCTGCTTCTGCGTCCTCCCTCGTTATTGTAAACACCCTAGGTGGTGCTTGCCAGTTTTCCTAGAGGATTCACTATCTTGGCTGCACTAGAACTGCCCTCTTTAGTTACAGTCTTCATTCCTATAGTCTCAGCCCTTTTTAGAGCTTGCATCTGAGTTCCCTCCCGTCTTGCATACTACAGGCACTCTCTAGCCATATGCCCTCTTTCTCCACAGTTAAAACAAGCTCCACTCAGCCTATAGCCCTCCCCCTTATGAAATTTGCCACAATGGTTGCATTTGGGAGTAAATGGCTTATCCCCCTCTCCTCCTTTACTACCTCCAACCATTGAGGCTTGAGGAGAGATATTTCTCATTTGTTTGGGCCTGCTTGCACCATTGCTTCTATCCTCAGACTGTACGGGGAAAGTCCTGGCACTCCTCTCTGGCATAAGAGCACCACTTCCCCTCATGAACTGTTCTTTACCTTTTCTCTTTGTATTTACTGTGCTCTTTATATTCTCTACATTCTCAACCCTTAATGTAGCTTCTACCAGCTATTGGAAGTCACAGAAATTTTGCACTACCACATTTTCTCTAATGGCTAAATACAATCCTGCTTCAAACCTACAGCATTTAACCACTTCGCTCATCATCATCTCAGCTGCATATCGAGACAATCACATAAATTTACACTCATATTCACTCACCATCATCTCCCTCTAGGTGAGACTCAGAAACTCCTTTTATGCTAGATATACACCTGAGACAAATATTTCTTCCTATAAATAGTTAGGAAGTCCTACCATATCAATACTGTTGGTTTTGTCTAACCCCTTGGCACACTTTCCCACTAATGCAGGGCATCTCCCTAAAGCAAGCTTGCAACATATACATCCTTTTCATCATCTTCACAGTCTATTTGATCCAATATATGTTATATCTTCCTCAACCACATTTCAGTTTCTTCTGCATCAGTTGTTCCATAAAAATCCACTGCCCCATACTTCTTAAGCTTATAAAATTGCTTTTCCTTTTTAGCTGGGGCTGGGGTAGAGGTTTATAGCATCTAGCCCACAGCGTGAACAAAACTCTGAGCAAAGGTTTGGGACAATCTAGGATTTAAAGGATTAGGGACTTGCTGAGGAATAGGTGTCTCATGTATTTGTGACCAAAAGGGCTCACTATCATGCCCTATATAAGGCCCAGCATTTCATAGGGCATTAGACTCATCATTGCCCTCCCCTCTTGGTTGAGAGTCAGGTGTAGCAGATCTTTGCAAACCTTCTCGTGTTCTTCTACGAGGTGGCATATTACTCCTTCAAGTTAAACATTAACATTTAGCTTACATTTCATTTTAATCTTATTTCCTACATATGTGCATGATATGTATGTCACTCAAAGCAATCAGTCAATTTAAAAATGCAAACAACATAATAATTCAGAATTAATAATTTTTAAAAAGAAATCTCTAAACTTATTATTCTTAATTAATCCTAACATAGTAAGCATCATACTTAAACATTCATCGATTCCAAACATTCAATAAACACAACATATTCCATATAGGTCATTTCATGGTTTCCTAGTATAATTTTACACGTATATTTCAGACCAAAATAAACAATTAATCATACATCATAATAATTTTTTCATGACGCATTCTGAGCCTAGCAAACCTTAAAACCTAATGCTCTGATACCAAAAATGTTAGGCTCAGGTCTTCGTACTTAATGAGAGAATTGGCAATTTGTGGTCTACTGATGGATGGAGGCTTCTAGGATTTAGAGCCTTTCTTTTATCAGTCAAGGGGAGGGTCAAACCATTTAAAAGCCTTTGTTTAACCTGATTTTGGCAAGTTCCGATGTCACCCTCGCGCACAAGCACGATCGTGCACACTTGATAAGAAAAGGGTCTGTCACTATCATGATAGTGTACGATTATGCACCCCTGATGAGAAAAGGGGCTTGTCACTATTATGCTAGTGCACGATCGTGCATCCCTGATACGAAAAGGGGTCAGTCACAATCGTGTACCCCCGATGAGTGAAGGGTTTCATCACTTAAACTTGTAAAAATCTCATCTCTCAATTCTGATGCCTAAAAATTTCCAACTTTATAC
Source organism: Erythroxylum suave (assembly GCA_027563595.1). Lineage (NCBI taxonomy): Eukaryota > Viridiplantae > Streptophyta > Magnoliopsida > Malpighiales > Erythroxylaceae > Erythroxylum > Erythroxylum suave. Next base: position 7,884 of record JAOSBN010070369.1, on the reverse strand, counting down.
CATTGGAAAGCTAAGAGGATAAGCTACAACTTTTAAACTTTGTCTAATTCAACCTACATTAATACAGTTTAATAGTTGAAAATAGGACATAATTTTTGCGAGAGATAGCCCTACAGTTGTGTCCCTCTTTTATTCTTCTACTTATTATGAACTTTTACATAACCCAAAAACCTAGATCCAACAAACACTAGATGTACATACATGACTCCCAATATAACAAACTATTTTAAACCTATCCAAGGCCATCTAACAACATACCTTTCCATTTCTAGCAACAGTTTACATTCCAACAAAGAAAATAGCTTTGAACATGTACGAAGGGAACATTTTCAACCTTTGTGATCATTAATTAATCAAAACAAAGATTATAGATAGCTTAATTACATATCAAAGGCCACATCAATAGCATAATACAAAATATCAATGAATTCCCATGCTTAATATGCTTAAAAAGCTACCAAATGTAGTCGAACTAACTTAGTTACAAAAGAAAGTAGATATCTTGGAGTTTACCAAAGCTTGTAAGGATCAATTATCTTCTCGTTCTGCACCTGAGGAGTAGAAAATAATAGGGTAATCTGCAAAGCTCAACGGCTAATACATTTATAGCCATTGGTAGTAAAGCTCACCACCATCGTTCACTTTATGCTTCAAGAACGTTGATATTTCTTCATTTGTCACTAAAGACCTAACCCTTTGGATGATGATGATCATGTAAAAGAAGAAAGATAGGATTATGTGAGTTTGAAGATGTTGATGCTAAATCAAGGAAGTTATATTTTGATCTTCATAAGTAGCCATATATGAAACAAATATGGTGATTATTTGATATTAAATGATCATGAGAATAATGATCAATATACATATAAATAGTGGATGAAGAATGGGAATATCGATGCCTTGTTTTTGAGCATATGATGAGTTATAATCTAGGAGGTGTTATATGGATATTTTTGGGATAGATTTATAGTGTGAATGATGTATGATAATAATAAAAAATGTTGAGAAATAAATGGATATTATTATCAATGGTTTTGTGTTTATGATTAACAATAGATTTGAGTTGAATTAAAGATACTTGTTAGATGAAATTAGGCTTGAAAATGGTGCTTAAATTAGTGTAGAAAGTTGATAAAGAGAAGTGTTTATGTCATAATCTTGGCTTGATAATGAAGCTAGGAAATTAATGAATGAATATATGTATGTTGTATTCTTAGTTGGAGAGTATGAAAACCTAGATTATAGGTTGTTATGTATACCTATTAAGTAATTAAGGTACAATAAATGCAAAATTTCAAATATTAGAAAGATGTTGGGGTAATATTCTTGGAATGAGAATTAGGTATAATAAGTGCAAAACGCTAAATATGTGGACATATTTAATGTCCTGTTTTTATGGTTATGATTAATGACCTTGTATAACTAGCTTTATGAATGTTTTAAATTAGTATTTGAGGTAGAAATAAAGAGGTGATAAATCCTAAATGATGAATTAAGGAAATGAATTCTTCGATGCATTATGAATGAGATATATTTTGGAAAGAGATAGGATTTCATGAATAATGAGATTAAGTTGGAAATGGTGAGTCAAATGAGTAGAGGTTTGAGAGTTTAATGTAATCATTTTAGTAATTGAGTTAGTATGAAATGATGTTGCATTGGTAGATAGGGATTCTGGAAAATTTGGTATGAAATTGATGTAAGTATATATGTTAAATTTGTGTGAACGAACGAAGAAAATGCACGGCATGATCGTGGCACTCACCCTATGATCGTCGCCTGGCCAAAAAATGTTTCTATCATTACTGTGGTAGGAATACCATGATTGTGGCCATTCCAAGAAGTTTCAGTCATGATCATGGCAGGGGGCAGACCTATAGAGAAAACGAGTTGTCTTTTGGGTGAGTTATGAACCAATTAATGCTAGGGTGCTTCCATATGTTGTATTTAGTCTTAAATGAGATCTTGAATAAACCTAGTTGATGATGAATGGGGTGATTAAAGTGAGTAAAGTGTATTAGGTATAAAAATGATTGAAAGATGATGTTAATTGATTATGAGATGTGAATTAAGGAAATATACTCGAGATTATCATTGAGCATGCATTATACATCGCATATATACGTATGTGTACAATTGAATGTTTATATGAATGTGCAATTAGTAATGTGTGTACAGTGTGTATTACATGATGTTGGCACATATAACATCCAGAAATTTCTAGATCATGGAAGCAAATGCTAGTCTAAAGCATACTGTAAGTCGACCTAGATGGTCTTACTTTAAGTGATTATTCTATTTAAATTTCTATAATGAATTATTACGTGATGTAAATGTGTTGATTCCTTACATTGAATGTTCGAAATGTATAATGCTTAAAAATCATTGAAAGTGCTCATTGTATATGAATTTGACTGAATAAGTGATTCTCAATATTATTGTTAAATGCTAGACATCGATCCGATGATGAATGTGAATCTAAATGTGAATGCAAAAAATTGAACACAAGTGAATGATTGAATACATATGATGTATTTCATTACATGAATGCTTGATAACAAAAAGATAGTTGTGACTAGAATTATCAGTGAAAAGGAGTTTAAAGTTTAGAATGTGGTAAGAGCCTCTAGCTCATTATATATAATGAGACTTGTATCCCCAAAAAATAAGGGATAATTATTAATGAGCCCTGTATCCACAATGGATACGAGAGAGTGAAAAAGGAACTCAATTATAACAACGTAATAATTGAATGTGAGTCTCACAAATATTGCATGTACATTTGATATGTATGTTCAAATGATTGAAATGTACTGTTTGAACGAGAAATATGGAATAAGTGATTAAAGTGGTATGTGATGCTATTTGATAATTAGTGAAAGCTGTGTAATATATGATGACATGAATTGTATATGAACTTGAAACATGAAGTGTATGAGTTATGTGAATTGAGTAAGCCATTGAGGATGGTCCACTCACTGAGTTCATAAAACTCACTAAAATTGCAACATTGTCTTTCAGGCTCAGATGAGATCTCTAGCTAAACAAATTGGATTCTAGCCACAACATTCAAATAAGAGATAGAGGTCTGCATATGTTTTCCATTATTTTTGTAATAAAGAATGTATTTTGCAAATATTGGACCACCTGTATTTGAATAATTAAGTTTTGTAATGACTTTCCAAATTGGAAAGGTTTGTAAATGAGATTGATCAATGAGTATAATGACAATTGTGATTATGATATTTATGAATAAAATGAACCGAAATTGTTTTATGATTTTTCTTAAATATACGTGTGATGCTAAAAGAAATTTGCAATGAGTATGATTGTTTGACTATTCTAGCATGCCACCCTCACAGAGTATGTTCTCAAATATTGTTAGTGTGTTCGGGAATATGCCCTATGAGAGTAGGGTGCCACAATTAACTTGTATGTCAATGGTCCAATCTTCTCAACGATCTCATAAGGAACAATGAGCACTCCTCGCTAAGGTGATACTCTCATAAACACTTTGTCTCCTACTTTATGCTCTATATCTCTCTGGTGCTAATTCACATAACTTTTTTGTCTATTTTGAGTTGCTTTAATTCTATTTTGGATCAATTTCACTTTATCAACCATGTTTTGGATTAGTTCTGGGCGTTCAAAAGTTCTTAAACTTTCTTCATCCTAATACAGAGGAAAAGGAAATTTTCTACCATAATGCCTCATATGGAGCCATTCTGATACTATAGTGATAATGATTATCATATGCAAACTCGATCAGACTTGTATACTAATCCCATACTCCTCGAAACTCCAATACACAAACTCTAAGCATAAACTTAATAGTTTTAATTATCCTTTCACTCTATCCGTTTGTCTAAGGATGAAATATTGTACTGAAGTTCAACTTCCTACCCATGGCTGTCTATAGGCTTCTTTAGAATCTTAAAGTAAATCTAGGGTCTTTGTCATTTACAATAGACACTGGGACCCTATGTAACCTCATTACTTCATTCACATACCTTCAAGCTAACTGATCTAGTGTATTAGTCTTTCTCATTGGTAAGAAATGGGCCGACTTTGTCAATCGGTCCATAATAACCCATATAAAATCATGTTGCCTCAGAGTCCTTGGCAATCCCATAATCCATCAAAATTCACTCCCATTTCCACTCTAGAATAAGTAACGACTGTAACTTCCCAACTAGAGCTTGATGATTGGCTTTTATCTATTGGCATGTCAAACACTTAGCAACATATTCCACTACTTGCTTCTTCACCCTTTTCCACTAGAAATGCTGCTTCAGTGTTTTGTACATGTTGGTAGTACCAGGATGCATAGTATAAGTGGCTATATATGATTCCTCCATAATCTCTTTCCTCAGAGCATCAATATTAGGCACACATAACCTCTACTTTAACTGTAGTGTCCCATCTCTCAATTCGAATTCAGAATCTGGATTCACCTTCAACTTCTCGATTAACCTCACTAACTAGGGATCTTCACTTTGAACTTTTCTAATTATGTCATACAATGCAGGTCTTAGCTTTATTGTAGCTATCAATGTCTCATTCTGCTCTAGATTCAACTCAACATTCAATGATCTCAATTATACTAGGCTCAATAACCTCAATAACTATATTTGAGCCACATTGCTATTCGATTTTATACTCAATGCATCAATTATTGCATTAGCTTTTCCCAGATGATACTTAATTGTTCAGTAATAATCTTTTAGCAATTCTATTCATCTCCTCTGTCTGATATTCAACTCCTTTGACTTAATAAATACCTTAAACTCTTATGATCATCATATATTTGGAATGTCTCTCCATATAAATAGTGTATCCAAATCTTTAAAGCAAAAACCACTACAAGAAGCTCTAAATCATATACTGGATAATTAAACTCATGAGACCTTAATTGTCTCGATGCATATGCCATCACTTTGCCATACTATATCAATACACATCTCAATTATTTATGTGAAGCATCACTATACACCATATAATCTTCAGATCTAGATAAAATAGTTAACACCAGTGTTGTAGTTAACTGACGCTTTAGCTCCTTAAAACTTTTCTGACATTTATCATTCCATCTGAATGGTATATTTTTCCTCAGAACTTTTGTTAAAGGGCCTCAAATTAGTGAAAACCCCTCAACAAACTGCAGCAATATCTAGCTAATTCAAGGAAACTTTGGATCTTTGATATATTCCTTAGAGTTTCCCACTTCATTACTACCTCAATCTTCTTTGGATCAATTTGTATAACTTGTCCAGACACTATATGACCCAGAAATACTACTTAATCAAGTCAGAATTCACACTTACTAAATTTGATATACAATTGCTTCTCTCTCATAATCTATAGAACTAACCCTAAATGTTTAGCAAGTTCCTTTATGCTCTTTGAATACACCAAGATGTCATCAATAAACAAAGTGAAAAAATGATCTAAATAAGGTTGAAATACCTTATTAATCAAAGCCATAAAAAAAGTTGGAGAATTCATCAACCCTAATGGCATCACTAAAAACTCAAAGTGCCTATACCTACTTTTGAATGCACTTTTTGATACATCAGCCTCTGTTATCTTCAACTGATAGTACTCAGATCTCAAATTTAACTTAGTGAACACCTGAGCTCCTTGCAACTAATTATGCAAATCATCAATTCTTGGCAACGGGTACCTGTTCTTCACTATTACCTGATTTAATTGTCTATAATCGACACATAGTCTTAGAGTCCCACCCATTTTTCTTCTTCATAAATAAAAGTGGGGCTCCCTAAGGTAATACATTGGGTTTGATGAAACCTTTTTCCAATAACTCCTACTACTAAGCCTTTAGTTCCTTCAGTTCCACAGGTGTCATCCTATATGAAGGAATAGATATAAGAACAGCAACTAGAACTAAGTCAATAACGAATTCCATTTCCGTTTCCCTATTTGGGGGTAAACCATATAACTCGATGGGAAACACATCAAAAATTCCCTAACAACAAGAATATCCTGCACAGTTTGCTCAGTTAGAGTATCAACTACATGGGCTAGATAAGCCTCACTTCCTCCTTGTATCCGTCTCAAAGCTCTCATGAATGAGACCAGTCTGGCTAGCACTGCTTGACTAATACCTCGAAATACTATTCTCGTTTGGTTAGGAGATTCTAGTATTACCTCCTTAGTGTAGTAGTTTATGATATCCTTATGGGCAATAAGCCAATCTATGCATAGAATAATATCTATCTCCCTTAATTGCAATATAATCAAATATGCTTCCAACACTACCTGGTCAATTCGAATTAAACACCTCTTACAAAATTCTCCTATTACTATAGTACTACTTATCAGTGTACTCACCTTTAATCCACAGTTCAATGATTTCCTATCACAATGTAGTTTAGATGCCAGATGCGGTCCGATAAAAAGATGCGTAGATACAGGATCTAACAATTCAAAAGCTTCAAAATTAAAGATATACAACACATCCGCAAAGACATTTGGGGAGTTCTAAGCCTCTTACCTAGTCATCGCATAAACTCTAGCCTAAGGCTACGATTGATTGCTCCATACCTAAATCTTGACAATGGGATTCCCTTAACTTACTCTACCTCTACCTCTACCATGGCCTCTTTGTCTAGATCCACTTGCTCTTCTCTGCTAGATAGTTGTCTCTATCAATGTTCTTCCTCTCACTCCCGACTGTACTCCATAAACTATGGAATAGTCCCTAATCTGATGTTTTTTTAGTCGCGTCGAAGGCAAACTCCCGACAACTTCCAGAATTCCCCACTATGCTTTTTAACATAATGCTTACAGTTAGGCATTTGCCCCGATATTTCACCTTTTCTACTGGCAGATTGCACAAATATATCCCTCTATCTAAATCCTAACTGTCTTGATCTAGTCGGTGGTCAAAACGATCTATTCTGATTCTTACTAAACCTTTTGCCAGAACTACCCTGAGATTCGCTAAGTCTCTTCATACTAGACTCTTATCTACATTTCTCTTAATCATCTCTCAACAGTTGCTCTATTCAGAATGAGGCTGCTCTCAACTCAGTGAAACTACTCAAATTTGTTATAGCCAACCTCATCCTTATCTTCATATTCAGCCCATCTTCAAACCTCTTACACTTTTCCTCTTCAGTAGGAATTAAGGCAGTAGCATACCCTATCAATTTATTAAACTTTATCTCATACTCTGCCACAGAGAGATTGCCTTGCTTCAGATTCAGAAACTCTTTCATCTTTCTATCCAGGTAGATTTTGGGCATGTAGCTCTCCTTGAAGAACTTCAGAAAGTCTTCCCACTTCAAACTACAAGTCCTGGTGGTACTGTCTGGAATAGTTTTCCACCATTGGTATGCTAGACCTTGTAGCGATGAGATTGCGTAGTCAAACTTTTCATCAGATTTACAGTCCATCTACTTCAACACTCTCTCCATTCTCTCTAGCCATCCTTTGGCCTCTGTGGGGCTTGTATTTCTGTAGAAGTCTATATCCCCCTACTTTCTCAGTTTATCATATCTCATTTCCTTTCTCACAGGAATTCTCGGAGCCATTTGTTTAGGTCGAGGTACAAAAGACTCACTACTGGCTCCTACAGATTCTAGGTCAGCTGATTTTCCAACTTAATCACCTACAATGGATGACCTATAATAGACAATAATAGTGATTATTATTTGAGTTTCTGTCCCTATGGATGCCAAACCATGCTCTGTGAAATAACCTTTTTGTATGATTTTCGCCTTGGGGTTACTTCAAAAATTTAACCAAGGATTGCATATAGCACAACCTCGGGTCGTTCTCTTTAAGGAACCAAAGGTGAAATTAATTTCCTAAGTTCAACTAAATGCGATGCAAACTAACTATAAAATGGGGTTGATTTTA
>JAOSBN010070339.1:0-13173 GCA_027563595.1 Erythroxylum suave | reverse complement strand
ATTTCAGTGGTCTATTCATAAACGTGGTAAACGTTATGTAACAAGAATGCATTAAGGAAAACAATTGTATCAAGAGGTAACCTAAGTAGATATATTATCAAAAGAGATTCATGGTGTGGGCTTATCTAGTGCCAAATAATGGATTATAAAGAAACTCATGATATATGCTCTTGAACTTTAAGGAATGAGCTAAGTGATCGGTGAATATTAGTTATCCTTAATTTTTATTGCCATACCTTGTTACTGTAATTTTACAAAATTAAGATTCCTTTTGCAAATTGTTAATGTTATTTACTCAATTATCTTATAAGTCTTTTAATATCCTACTACTAATTTCCACATTAAACATCATAGAAGTTCAAAAAGAAAAATTAGATTTTTTAATAGCGTCAAATTGACTAGATGTTTTAAAGAGTGAGGTCTTTTAATATGATCATCCACATGTAACACATTTAAATTGTTCAAAATGAATACAAAGACCCCCTCTTTCACTTTATTATATAAAAAGTATAACTTCTCCAATTTACCAACTTGAACTATTAACTCAAAACTTAAGTTTGTCCTTCTAACTACATCCTTTTCTAAATTTTTTGATTCTTTTTGTGTTAGTATGTCTTAGTACAATATGTTGATTCCTAATCCTAATACTTTTAGACAATATTGTAAGGGTTTTAGGTAGGCTTGGCAATGACTAGAATAAGTATATCCTAAACCCAATTTGAGCCTAAAATAGTGTCATTTTAATCTTAAGTTTCTTAAATTTACAAACTAAAATAATTTCATTTTGGATAATCATACCAAATGATGTTATTTTACAGTAAAACTTTGAGCAATTTGGTTCGACCCTATAAACCCAACCCTATTCCAAAATCCAATCAATTGAAGCTTAGTTCGCTGCCTTTAAGCAACCTAACCTAAGCTTCAGTTGCCAAGTCTAGTTTTAGGATTTCAGTAGTAACAAATTGATAAGGAGGGTAAAAGAGACGCAATGTTTAGTTATCATTTTTCACATGATAATAATGAGGTTTGAGGTTAAGAACTACATAGGTAGAATTAAAGTATGTAGTTTTTAAGGGATGATGACATATTTCTTCATACCTTTTTTTATAGTCATTAGGCATTTTCTTTCGTGTGAGAGGAATCGTTTCTCTATGCCCAATAATAACTTCAAGTGTGGGATAGGACTTCTCCTCAATGATTTCTATTACTAAATATTATATGAGAAACACTTGTCACTAAGTCAACTTCCTCCTCATTCTTATGGTTATCTACTTTAGGATTGGTCATGGAATTTTTCCTACTGACTCAAGTCGACTCGGATTCAAATTGGTTTTCTATCTATAATCTCATTTTCCTAAATTGCTTTTTATTAAATAAATGTTGAGCTCACTATAGAAATCTTCAGGTTTATGTTCCAATAATTCTACCTTTTGGACGAACTTCTAAGTTGGTATGGCTTAGAAGTTTTGTGTAAGATGAGTCTTAATAAAGCTTCAAAAGGGATGCTTAGATGGAATAATTAATACTTATTTCTTTATTTGGTTGATAAGAATGACTAGGGCTTCAAACAAACTTATGTAAGTTAGACTAAAGCATCAACAAAAGAAAAAGGTCAAATTTCCTTCCATTTATTCTAAACGGGGAGTTATTAGAGGAAGATCTCTCCTTAAAGGCTCACATAACAAATTAGGAGGCTTGTATATCTACAATTATAAGAGGCATTATATGATAAGGATTTAGTAAGGGAGAAAATGTATATCAAAATCTAACTTAAGAAAATAGGTTATTAAATAAGATTTAGGGTGTGGACCTAACTAGTGCAAATATGTTCTATTACAAAACTCAGGATATGGATTCTCTAACCTCAAAAATGGTTAAATGATCAATATGCATCATATAGAACCTGATTTCCCTTACTTTAATTGTAAGGTATGCCCGTAATTTCCATATAATCCTTCATATAATATGATCTATATACTACAAAATCTAAGAGGCATTTTATGCTTCAAAGGTGGCATATTTTATATAGTAATAGTGTTATTATATCTAAAAAACATATTATTTTTTATAAATTAGGATAAATTTGACAACTTAGATTAGACACAATGAATGTTTGAATTATGTACAAAATATATGAATTACTTAAAGGAATCATTAATATCTCAATTCTAACTTGATTTATAGCTAGCTAACCCAACATTATGAATAACTGCATTGCTCCTTCAATTAAACTAATAAGATATATATGTATATATGTAATGGTGATCATGACATACTCATGCAATATTTGTAAACTTTATCTTGTATTAGAAGTTATTGAATTTCCTTATTGGTGAACCATTGAAGCCATGGTTGGTTGACATATGTATATGTATATGTATATGTATGTATGTATGTACGTATGTATGTATGTATGTATGTATGTATGTATGTATGTATGTATGTATGTATGTATGGAAAACACATATATATAATATTTAGTGCTACTTTTAAAATGTAAAATCTAAAAAAATAAACCTTTTTAAGATCTTTAAATTTACTACATTATGGCATGATATATAGATTTATAAGAACATATAAAAAATATATAACATTTTCTATAGTAAAAACAAGATTCTTCCAATATAAGAAGATTGGAGAGGCTAACAGACTCCTAATTATGAAGGCTCTTATGTCATGATTTGTTAACTACCATAGATGAGAAAGATTTATCAAAACCAATAAAATTTAACGTTGTCAATAAATATTTTGTTAAATTTTACTATATTGAAAATTAGTAAATGATAGTCACAAAAAATTCCTTAGATTGAAAATCAATAAATGGAAGTCTAGATAAAAGTTAGAGCAAGTCCTTTAGGTTGAGAACTGGCGAACAACAACTTAAACAAAGGTTAGAGTAAAAAAAGTTAATGATACATTTGTAAAATTTTCTTCTTATTTTAAGCCCTAAGTAATTTGTAAATTCATAGCCAATTTCTATCTTTCAAACCGCGTGACTAATTTCTTTTTCTTTCATTTTATTTTTCAAAGTGCTAAGACTTATCCAAGACGTAGGTAACGATTTATATAGATAAAATACAATGCCTAAAATTTCTCTATTTCACAAATAATCTCGAACACATTCTTCTAATTAGGATTAGTTCCTCTCTTTAGTTTTTTTTTTTATCATCTTTTAAATTAGATAGTGGCTAATCTATGGATAAAAGTAAAATTTTTAGTAATTATTTTTATTTAGTATGTACTTTACATGTTAACAGTAAATCTAATATAGGGTTAAATTTGTTAGACCTCCTTATGGTTTGATATATTATCAATGTACTCTTTAACTTTTAAAAATTATCTACAACCATTATAATTTTGGTTTTATAATACTTGTCTCTTATGTCATCAACTTTTGTTAAAAATTCTAACTACAAACCCCAAAATGATGATTTTAATACATAACACTACAAACTACACTATGACGTTGTTTTGAAGTTTGTTGTTAGACTTTATAATAGAATTTGACAGTAGGGGCATTTGTTTATAAAACTAAAATTACAGGGGAATTATTGATATTTTTTAAAAGTCAAGAGGTATATTAATAATATGTCAAGCTACAGGAGGGTCCAACAAATTCTACGCTTCAATATATTATACAACAAGCTTGTTCATACTCCTATATGGTTTAGAATAAAGTTATCTAAATTTAATGGACAAAAGAGAGAAGATCCAACTTTGTTTAAAAAATTTGTGAGAAATCTAGCATATATGACTTGCTCAATACCTAATATGTTATTTTTCAATTTGACTTTATTAGTCGTATTGCGAATATGCCCTCTAACATTTATATAAAAACAATTAAAACAATTTTTTGTAACGTGAAAGGTGTTGTTGACTATGACATTCATCTCTAAAAATATAATCTAATCAAATTTTAAGATAATAATTTTGTTATAAATCTTGATATTAGAAAATATATTAGTAATTAATTTTTTAAAATAATACAATATCTTGGGTTCAAAAAAGCAATTTGGGTCATCGAGAAACTAGTCTTCAGTTTCGAAGAAGAAAGGTTGGACAGGTGTCTAGTCAATGCGTTTTATACTTTCCATGTGTGAATCAGAATATATTTTAACTATTTTTATATTATATTAAAGAATTTCTTCTAAAATAAATTGAAGCAACAAAAATCATTATTGATAACAAAGCAATTTAGCCTTTAACAAATAATATTGTGTCTCAAGATAAAACATTTATATTAGTACAATGTTTAATTTAAAAAGAAATTAATCTAGAATTCATGAAATACCTTGATTAAATTACTATTGCTTTTATTAATAATCTAATAATCTTAAGTTATTTGAAAATTTATAGAATACAATTTATGTTATAATAAATACAAACATATCATATTCTTTATACAGATGTTGATATGTCATTTAAACTTGCCACTTTTTATTTTAGTATTAAATATTCTTAAATAAATAACTCTAGAATTGTCTGTTAATTTTTTATTGTATTGGAGTACAATTGATGTTGCAAGGCACACCAGTGGAAGTGGATTTTTTCTTATTGGCTTTAGAAGGTTGTGATGTTGCGTTAGGCGCACAATGTTTACGAACACTTGGACCTATCTTATGGGATTTTGACAAAATGCAAATGCAATTCAATAATGAAGGGAGAAAGATGCAATGATAATGGTCAACTAACTCATAACTCAAGGCTCTTCAAGGAGAAGTGATTCCTAGAACCCTCAGGCAAAGTCAAGGTTGAGTAATTCTAATATAGCTTTATGCAATTCATTCAGATCCAATGAGGGACACAAGCCTTGAGTTAACATGCAATGATGCATTGGGCTCCTTACTCAATTTAGTGACTTGTTTGAAGCACCCATAGGTCCACGACTGTTGAACATAAAAACAGACTACTTGTTTTACTCTAAAAACTGCAAGTAGGTCATTAATTGTAGTAAAAAGCCAGATATTGTACCACAAAGAATGTGTTAAGGCAAGTTGTGCTTTGCTTAAGACTTAATTCAAATAATAAAAACTAAAAAATAAACTAAATCAAACAAACTAGCAACAAACAAATAATGTATCAAAAGTGTAGAAACTTTTATTTCAAATTAAAGATTAGAGATCACTTTTTCTCTATCTTGTCTCCGTCCTACCTTGTTGATTGAATTTTGTCTCACCTAAGATGTCATAATGTTTCAATCACCCTCTCTCAAGGTGTAATCAAATGTCCCTAACCAAATTAAATGGAATAGACTATGCAATCTCTCAATCTAGAAAATCAGTCCACCAACCTAACTAGTTATGAAACTATCCTATGGGTAATCAACTAATTAGTTAAGATCTCTCTCTAATTAATCAATTAACTTGATAAATGCAAGTCTATAGGGTGCCAACTCTCATTATATAACCCTACACAATTTACGCAACTCAATTTCTCAATATATTGTAAGGTTTAATCATAACATTTATCAAAAGCGTTCATTTATTAAAAACAACAAAGTAGGAGTTCAACAAGTAATTTAAAAGTAATCTCTTAGATAAATTCAACCACTCATAATAGAAACAAGTCTAACCACATCTATATTCTCTAGAGTACAAAACAGACTGAAAATAAAATAAATACAATGGTAGTTATCTTCACTTTTTGTATCTGAAAATTTGAAAAATGGAAGCTCTTGATTATCAGTCTCGATTCCCACCTTTTTTCCTATAAGCTTGTGTCTTTCTACAAATAATTGAGAGGAAAATCTGTATGATGGCTGCTACCTTTCTAAAATTATGTAAAGAAGGCTCATGGTTTTTCCTATTCAGGGTAACCTAGGGTCTTTTCAGGGTCTTAAAAGACTGATAAGTCCCTTAAAAGCTTGAGTCTCGAGGTGTCCCCATATATCTCCTGATGCTGGCCATAATCATGGCCTATATGATACAATCGTGTCCCTTAAGTAAGCTTTTTGTCATGACCGTGGCATACAAGCTGAGATTATGGGACAATCTTGAAGCTTTTGTCACGATCGTGGCGTCCTGGTGCTAATGTCATAATCATGGCCAACCTACCACGATCGTAGGCCTGTGTTATGGCTCTAATTCCCTCTAAAACTCCTCTATTTTTTGATATTAATCCTGAAATAGTGGCAAACTCATCAAGGCACCTCAAATACACAACATTGAAGCTCAAAAGCATGCTCTAACCCATAAAACACGCAAAACACAAATATTTAATAAACTAACATAATTATAACCTAAGCACATACTAAATAATCAAAGTAATAACTAAACACACACCAAACTACCCAGTAAAACATGATGCAATCTACAACTATCAACATCCCCACACTTAAACTTTTGCTTGTGCTTAAGCCAAAATCTAATACAACTAATAAAATTTTATCACTTCATTTTCACAAAGATTAAAGCAAATAATCCCTCAAATTTTGGCCAACTCATGTGTTAAGCTACTACACACAACATGACTAATTTGCATTAATGCACGTAAGCAAACTCAACTTATCAAACCATCACTCAAAGATAAGTATAAACTCAAAATGAAACTTCCTTATGGATTTCACTCATTTCTCTCAAGTGTTCGATGGTGAGTGTTTCGCTCAAACTTTCTATAAGAAACCGCACTATCATAGGCTTGTTAATATGTCAATTCTCCTCCACAATGATTACATGCTACAATAGATCAAAAGGACTTTGTTTTAGATTGTAATATGGCTAGGTTTAAGGTTGGTCAAAATAAAGTACTAAGTGAACAAAGGGATGACAAAGATAAACTTGTGATATATGAAAATGGATATGACTACTACCTTGCACTTATTGATGCTACTACCGGTTATTCCTTTTTCTTTTCTTTCTTTTTCTTTTTTTATTATTTGATTTTTTCTTTTCTTTTTTTATCATAATAAAGAAAAAATGAATGAAAAACAATAACTATATATAATGTGCTCTAAGAGTAGAAGCACTAAAATCTGCTCAAAGCATCTCAGAAAGAAAAAAAATTGAAGCTAAAAAAAATCCCAAACTAAAGTACTACTTGGCACTCTATTAACTTATGATTGTGTAAGCTAATTGGTTTTATGGGTTTTAAAATGGGGTAATTTCAAGAAACAAAAGGTTAAAGGCTCAACGGTGCTAGCAAAGGATAATAAAAGGGTAGGTCATTTAAGTCAATAGTAAAAACAAAAAGGGCCTTAGTCATTTCTATCTAGCATGCATCCAATAGATTTAAACCAGTTTAAAGTAAGTTCTGAAGGTAAATTACCTATGGAAGCATCACACAAACAAGCAAATCAAATGAATATATAATGGATTCATAAAGGCTCAATTCCTCACATAGGCTCAAATGAAAATCCATTATGCTTCTATACACTACTCATTGCTCAAGTCTCAAGCCCTGAGTAAGCTTATGCAGCTAACTACTTTCTTCACTCCACATAGTTCACTCTCTACTCAAGTAGCCTAATTTGAGTTCACACATGCATTTAATCTCATTCCTACTAGCATGATAGAATCTCATGGCAACACATTCATCATAAAGATTCAAGTGTAAAAGAAATGACACACCTAATACTAATAACCTAACATACATCTTAAATGACATGCAAAAATACAGATACAAATGCAAAAACTACCTCCCCATAATTGAACAACACAATGTCCAAAATGTAAAAGGGAGAATACCTAAAAACAACAAAAAAAATACAATGAGAAACAAAACATAAAACTCTAGAAGAATAATAGAAGAGATTAAAGGCAAGATGGGCTCATGGTGGTGGGGGCGATGAAGGTGGCACATTTTTCCTCTCATCCCTTGATCTTCCAACAAGCTATGATGCTCAACAAACCTTCAAGTAAACTCAAGACACATCATTGAGGCACTTGACCAACAAGAGATAGAAGGAAGAAATAAGTTAAAACCAAATCAAAACCAAACTAAAGACTATCAAATCAAAGTAAAACCACATTAACACAAAGACAAGTCAATGAAAGACAAACACACTAAGTTAAGGTCATTAGCTTAACCATTCTATATGCAATCTGAAAGAGTGAGTGAAAAGAAAGAAAGTACTTCCCTTTCTTGTGAGAATGGCCCTTTAAAGTATAGCTTGCACCTATTCCCATTAACCTTAAAAGTTTCACCCTTATCATTTTCTAACTCCAAAGCTCCTTAGGGAAACAATTGAATAACCTTGAAGGAGCCTCTCCATCTTGACTTGAGCTTTGTAGGAAATAACTGAAGTCATGAATTGAACAAAAGCACTAAGTCCCCACTCTCGAATTCCTTCTTCTTGATTTGGGCATCATGTCACTTCTTAACCTTTTCCTTGCATTACTAGGCATTTTCATATGCATCATACCTTAACTCCTCTAATTCATCAAGTTGTAACAATCTCTTCTCACCCGCTAGCTTCCAATCCATGTTCAATTTTCTAATTTCCTAATATGATCTATGCTCTAACTCTAATGTTAAATGGCAAGCCTTGCCATACATAAGTTGATATGGTGTTATACCTATGGGAGTTTTGAAAGTCGTCCTGTAAGCCCACAATGTATCATCTAGCTTCAAAGCTTGATCTTTTCTTGAAGTGTTCACTACCTTCTCCAAAATCTTCTTCAATTCTATATTCACCACCTCCACTTGGCCACTCATTTATGGGTGGTAAGGGGTTGCCACTCTATAATGAACATTATATCTCCTCAGAAGAGCCTCAAAAGGTTTGTTGCAAAAGTGACACCGTCCATCACTTTTGATAGCTCTAGGTACCCCAAATCTAGTAAAGATCTTCTTGATAAACCGTTGTACTAACTTGCCATCATTTATTGGAGTAACTATTACTTCGACCCACCTAGACATATAATCAACTTTAACCAATTTATAAGAGTTTCCTAGGGAAGACAGGAATGGTCCCATAAAATCTAAGCCCACACATCAAATCTCTCCACCTTCATGATGTTTGAAAGCGACATCTCATCTCCCTTCGAAATATTTCCCACTCTTTGGCACCCATCACAATGCAATACAAAATCTCAGGCATCCTTGAACAAGCTTGGCCAATATAATCCACACTTTAAAATAAAAGCAGCCGTCTTTTTCGCTCCATAGTGCCTTGCATAAACTAAACTATGTCACTGAGTCAAAACTTTAGGCATTTCATCTTTAAGGACACATATGCGAATCAAACTATCAACACATATTTTCTACAACACAGGTTCATCCCAAATATAGTGAGAACACTTAAATAAGAAATGCTTCCTTTGTTGATATGAGAGATTAGGGAGAAGAATACCACCTAAGAGATAATTGGGAATATCTACAAACTAAGGAAGAAAAGAATTTTCTACCATCAATGAGGCCTCATCAAGAAAACACTCTTCAATTTCCTCTTCCTCTTCATTTTGTACCCCTTCAAGTCTTAATAGGTGGTCAGCTATAAAATTTTCTACTCCTTTCTTGTCCTTAATCGCAATGTTGAATTCTTAGAGTAGAAACACCCATCAAATGAGCCTAGCCTTGGCATCCTTCTTTGCAAAGAGATAAAGCAACGCTACATGATCTGTAAAAACAATAATTTGTAAGCCTAAAATATAAAAACGAAATTTTTCACATGTAAATAACACTGCAAGCAACTCCTTCTTAGTAGTGGTGTAGTTCAGTTGTACTCCTATCAAGTTCTTACTAGCATAGTAAATTGAATGTAGCCTCTTCTCCTTTCACTGTCCGAGTACATAACTAATGGCATGGTTGCTTGTATCACACAAGATCTCGAGGGAAGTGGCCAATCCGATGATGTCAAAATAGGTGTTGTTGTAAGTGTTTTCTTTAATCTATTAAAAGCATCTAAACAATAAATATCAAACACAAAAGACACATCTTTAACTAACAAGTGAGTCAAGGGTCTAACAATAAGAGAAAAGTCCTTAATGAATTGTTTGTAGAACCCTACATGACCAAGGAATGCTCAGAGGCCCTTAATGATGACAGGAGGTGGGAGCTTTTCAATCACATTAGTCTTAGCTTGATCTACCTCAATCCCCCTACATGAAATCTTATGGCCTAAAACATCTCCCTTTTGGACCATAAAATGACACTTCTCTTAATTCAAGACTAAATGAGACTCCTCTCATCTTTGTAACACTCTGTCCAAATTAAACAAGCAATGATCAAAAGTGTCTCTAAAAATAGAGAATTCATCTATAACTACCTCCATAAAGTCTTCATTCAAATTCATAAAGATGGCCATCATGCACTTTTGGAATGGGGTTGGTGCATTGCATAGACCAGAAGGCATCCTCCTGTAAGCAAAAGTCCTGTAAAGATAACTGAAAGTAGTCTTCTCTTGGTCTTTGAGTATATGAACACCTAATTGTACCCTGAATATCCATCAATAAAATAATAAAAAGTATGGCCAGCCACCCTCTCAATCATTTAGTTCACAAAAAGTAATGGAAAATGGTCTTTCTTAGTGGCCAAATTGAGTTTCCTATAATTAATACACACTCTCCAACCTATGATGGTCTTAGTGGAAATCTTTTCACCATTTTCATTCTCCATCACTATCATGCTTCCCTTCTTAGGCTCACATTGCACTGAACTCACCCACTTGCAATCTAAAATTGGGTATATAATAACCGCATCTAAAAGCTTCACCACTTCCTTCTTCACAACCTCATGCATTTTTAGATTTAACCTTCTTTGCCTCTCTCTAACTATCTTACATCCTTCTTTAAGGTTAATCCTATGCATCACCACACTAAGGCTAATCCCCCTAATATTATAAATTTGTCACCCTATAGCTCTCAACCTCTTCTTAATGGTCTTTACCACTTTCTCTTCTTGATTAAAATCCAAATGGTTGGAAATGATGACGGGTAGGGTGTGATCCTTACCTAGAAATGTGTATCTCAAGTGGGAAGGTAAGGGTTTTAGTTCCACAGTGGTTGGCTTTACAATGGAGGGTGGTGTGGGTGTATCTATTCTCTCTAACTTCTCTTACTCACCCTCCTTACACAATTCCTCTTTACTCACACTCTCATCCCTAGTCAACAACTTCCTCAACTTCCTTCAAATAATCATCCACAACATCAATCTTCATACTTACACTTCCATCCATCGGCTTCTTCAAAGATTTAGTCATATTGAATTCAACCTGCTCATCACCAATTCTTAAAACCAGTTGCACATCAACTAATGCCCTACCATTATTCATAAAAGGCCTACCAAAAATCAATGGACAATTCCTATCTTCTTCAAAATCGAACATAACAAAATCAACAAAAATTATAAATTTATCCACTTTTACTAGAACATCTTCTACTACCCCAAATGGCTTCTTAATGGATTGATCTGTAAGTTGGATAAGCGTGGATGTTGGCTTGACGTCTCCTAGCCCCAATTTCTTAAAAATAAACAAAGACATCAAGTTAATCCTTGCACTTAAATCATATAAGCATTTAGAAAATTCAAAATCACCAACAACAAATGAAATAGTAAAACTCACTAGATCTTGTAGTTTTGAACGCATTGTGTTTGTGATGATCGAATTACAATCATCCATCAAGGTCACTGTCTGATTGTCCTCTTAAATGCATTTATGCATCAATATGTCCATGAGAATCTTCGCATACTTAGGCATACACTCCAATGCCTCCACCAATGACAAATAAATCTGAAGCTTCTTCAACTTCTCCAAGAATTTGGAGAACTGAGTGTCTACTTGATGTTGTCTCACCCTCTGTGGATATGGAATCTTAGGCTTATAGGGTGGTGGTGGCATATATAGCTTCTCTTCTTATTTCTCTTCTACCTTTTCTTCTTCTATCTCTTTTCCTTTACCTTTCTTTTTTTGATGGCTATCCTTTTACACACTTAGCTCCTCCAACTGCTTGCCACTCCTAAGTATGATTGCCTTAAGTTTTTCCTTTGGATTGGCCTCGGTGTTGCTTTGTAAGCTTTTTGCATTCCTAGATTATAAAGCATTAGCAAGTTGACCTACCTACCTCCAAGTTCTGGATGGATAAAGCGTGGTTCTTTACAATATGGTCAAACTTTTCCTCTATTCTCTTCTGACTCTCTTCTTGCCTTCTTTGAATTTTATGTTTTAAACTCAATACGTCCATTAACTTCTCCATTTTGCTCTCTAAATACCCAAGTCGATCTTGCTGAAATCCAGGAGGTCCTTGTTGTTGGACCCCAAACTTTTCTTAGAAGATTAGAATTAATAAATGAGAAAAGTGGACAGGTTCATATATATTCTTTGGTGCATTTCTTCTGATGCATTTCGTCTGGTGCACTTCATCTGGTACATATCGTCTGGTGCATTTTCGACCCTTCAAACGATAAAATCAGTCTTTGAGGTCTTCGTCAAAGTTGTAGATCTTGAAGTCTTCTTTCTAACCATATAAGGTTCGACCCTTAAGAAGATAAAATCAGTCTTTGAGGTCTTCATCAAAGTTGTATATCTTGAAGTCTTCTTTCTAACCATATAAAGAAAACCTCAATCGGATATCTGTAGGGAAAGTTATAGCAATTTTCCCATTGCATTTTCCTTTTTGTATTTCGTCTCATTTTTATGCATATCGTCTGGTGCATTTCGTCTCATTTTCTGCACATCTTCTAGTGCATTTCATCTCATTTTCTATGCACATCATCTGGTGCATTTCATCTCATTTTCTATGCACATTGTCTGGTGCATTTCATCTCATTTTCTATGCACATCGTCTGGTGCATTTCGTCTTACTTTTCATGCACAACTTCAAACGTGTCTGATTCTTTTGGCCATAACTTCATCGTCCGGCCACCAAATGAAGTGATTTTTCAAGCATTGGATTCCTATGACATTCCTCTACCTCTCCATAAAATTTTTAGGTCTTTTCTTAACTTGAAAATATGGATTTAATCAATGTGAAGGGATCGGTTAAAAGAGTATGAGTTGGATATTTTTCTAAACATGCCTCAGTATTTTGGGGATATCTCGACCTGTAGAGATCCAACTGAGTTGATTCTAGTTGTAAAACAAACTAGATAGTTGTAAAAGAAAGATTTTGAAGCTGTCCAAGAAGAGAAAAAGGAAGAGGAAGAAAAGAGCTTCCTTTTAAGCTAAAGAACTCTTTATTTGGTGAAGAATCAAGGGATCAAAGAGGCAAGAGGAACAAGAAAAGAAGCATGTTTGAG
>JAOSBN010070298.1:0-13178 GCA_027563595.1 Erythroxylum suave | reverse complement strand
CCCAAACTTCTCTTGAGAACCTTTTCAATGTATCCTTTTGGATCCTAATACAAAAAAGGCACCACCAAGATCTGTCATCTCAAAATTTTGAGTTAAAAATCTTTTAGTTTTGTACAATAAGCTTACATCATTACTAGTCACCAGTATATCGTCGATATAAAAAACTAGAAAAATATGTTTATTCCCATTAAACTTAGGTATACACAATCATCTACCATTTTCATCTCAAAACCAAACAAGAACAAAACTGGATAAAACTTGTAATACCATTAAAGAGAACCTTAATTGAGCCCGTAGCTGGATTTCTTAAATTTTTCTGGACTAACTTCTTGAATTTTTATGGGAGAAACATTATCTTGATATGAAATTACTTTTTGACTGATGCAAAAACAACTTGACGAATAATAACAGTTTCCTCTTCCAAGAAAAAGTATTTTAAGCTCAACTTCTCTTGAGAACCTTTCCAATGTATCCTTTTGGATCCTAATACAGAAAGAGGCGTCACCAAGATCTTTCATCTCAAAATTTTGAGATAAAAATCTTTTAGTTTTGTACAATAAGCCTACATCATTACTAATAACCAGTATATTATCGATATAAAATACTAGAAAATATGTTTGTTCCCATTAAACCTATGGTATCTGGACTAACTTCTTAAATTGTTATGGGAGAAACATTATCTTGATGTGAAATTACTTTTTGATTGATGTAAAAACAACTTGATGAATAATAACACTTTCCTCCTCTAAGATAAACTATACCTTGATTGAGCTCATAGATGGATTTCTTAAATTTTTCTAAACTAACTTCTTGAATTTGTATGGGAGAAACATTATCTTGATTTGAAATTACTTCTTGATTGATGTGAAAACAACTTGACGAATAATAACACTTTCCTCCTCCAAGATAAAGTATTTTACCTTATTTCTCCCCCTCCCCCCCAAACTCAACTTCTCTTAACCTTTTCAATGTATCCTTTTAGATCATAATACAAAAGAGGAGCCACCAAGATCTTTCATCTTAAAATTTTGAGATAAAAATCTTTTAGTTTGTACAATAAGCCTACATCATTACTAGTAACCAGTATATCGTCGATATAAAAAACTAGAAAAATATGTTTGTTACCACTAAACTTATGGTATACGCAGTCATCTACCATTTTCATCTTAAAACCAAATAAGAACAGAACTGGATAAAACTTGTAATACCATTAAGGAGAACCTTGATTAAATCCGTAGATGGATTTCTTACATTTTTCTGGACTAACTTCTTGAATTTTTATGGGAGAAACATTATCTTTGTGACATCCCATGTTCGGAGTCCAAAATAGTGAATTTAAAGTACAGTGAGAAATTAAAACTACCTTTCATACTCATACATCATAGTATATTCACATATATGTGAATATTTATTTTTGACACATTAAAATAATTGTACGTGCATTCATTGACATTTTCCAAGTATGATTGATTGATTAAAATGTGAATTGTAACTTATTTGCGATAAAATTTTATTTGGAGATTACTAGTCTTTTTTCAGAATTTTTGGTGAATTTAGAAATTTTCTAAAATTTTGGAGTATTTTTGAACTAGGAAAAAAATATTGAATATTGGACCAATTACATGGTAACATGTGGCAGCACAATTAAGTAACAAATGACTCACATGCAATAGTGACATGTGGCAGTGAATTAAGAAAATATGTTTTGTCTGAATATGGAAAAGGGTTGTCGTTTTTCTTCTCCACCTAATGCTTCCAACACTGAAATTTTCCTTATTTTTTGTTTAACCACCGAAGCCTTTTTTGTCTTTTCCACCGCTGGAATTTGTTGAAGGATCAAATAAGTGATGTTGTTTGAGAATTTGTGAACGAATTCATACATAAATGAGGTAGGAAAAGTAGGTTTATTGATGATTAGTGAATTGGATACATAGATGCTAAAATTCATGAAAGAAAATCAACGATATATATATATATATATATGTATGTATGTATGTATGTATATATATATATATGAGTACCGAAAATGATTGTTTGTTAATATGGATTTTGATTTGTTATGAATGAAAATGCAGAAGTTCATATAGGTTAGTTCTGGTACAGAAACGAAAAGTTCTTGATGAAATGAAAGTGTAGAAGAAAGTGGAATAATGAATCATTTGAATGGAAGATGGAGAAATATATAGAAATGGAATTTGCGTGAATAGTAGTCTGCGGTTTTGATGTTTATGTGAATTTTGGATTTTTAAGTTGTTTTTTGTTATTGAGCTAAAAAAGGGAGTAGTATAGATGATGTTTTCATGCTTGAGGATGAAGGCTTGTGTAAGTGGTTCTAAATTTTGTTCTGACTTGTGGTTGTTACTGTTTATAAAATAAAATTTACAAAAGAGAGAAGAAGAAAAAGGTTTACATGCATGGTTTTAATGTTTGAAGTATGCATATGAACAGCTTAATTCTTTTAGCGATAACTTTTTCTTCTAAACTCCAAATGACTTGCAAATTGAACCAATACACTCCTAAGACATTGTTTTTCTTCTCTATGATAATTTAGATCCATTTGAACTGATTTGAAAAACAAGTGATTTTATCAAAGTTAGGAAATGTGTTGGAATGTTGAACTGGAAAATTTTCATTGATCATGCTTCTGTATTTTAATTATATCTTAAGCTATATATTTTCGAATGAGTTACTTTTTCATTCATATTAAACTAGAGACATATTTCTACAACTGTCTTGAAGAAATCGAATTTTAATTATGCCTCCAAGACTTTCAAAATTGGAATGAAATTGAGTCTTAACTTAAGTTGTAGCACTGTCGGGGACAGAAATCATGTCTTGCTGTTATTGAATAAATTGTATTGATGTAAGCCAAATTATGTTAAGTCAAGAAGACTTAACTTCTTCTATTGATTTGATGAAATTCAAATAATAATAATAATAATAATAATAATAATAGAAGTGAGTGAACTGTTTTGATGAATTTGTTAAGTGTTGTTGAGCCCCGAAATTTTTTCTTTAGCAACCATGATTTGAATAAATTTTGTGGTATTGTCGGATAAATCATGTTAATTGGAGTTTAACTATTATGTCAAGCTTAGGAGGATTTATTTCATAGATGGATGGAAATTTGAAGTATTAAATGGAAGAATTAAGATTAAGTCAGAGTATAGCATGGTATAAGTTAAATTGAAGAATTAAGAATGCATAAGGGTATTTTTCGAAGATGACTTAAGGTTAGAAGCACTAAAGCATTAAAGGAAGGGTAAGATGGACTTCATTCACCCATTAAGGGTAGAATGGGAAGAGGAAAAGATCGTCTAGCAAATAAGAAGATTAAAAACATGAATGAAGGAAAGAAGGAGAGAAAATCAAAAAGGAAGAGAGAGAAAGAAGAAAAGAGGTTTTGGTGAAGAAAAGAATAGAACTTTAAACTAGGTCACAAATTTGCTAGTCTTAAAGAGAGAATTTGAGGTTACTCGAGAAGGGAAAAAGAAAGAGGAAGGGAAGAGCTTTCTTTAGAGCCAAGAATTTCACTAATTGGTGAAAATTCAAGGTAAGTCTATTTTAAAATCCCTTGGAGTTTTGAAGGGTTTTGGTTCAAAGAGCTTAGGGAATGTATGGGTTTAAGTATTCTAGGGTCAATTTCATGTTTTGATTCTATGGGTTCTCAAATTGAATTTCCTTTTGAATGAGAACTTGTTTTGTTATAGGAAATCAAGCAAACCCGATCCAAGGCGAAGAGGAAAGATAATAGTGAACGTAGATTGTCCAAGATTATTAGGTAGGTAAAGTATTTATGGTTATTGTGTAATTGGGCAAATTCTTGCCTATGTGTGCATATTTGATTTTGATTGAAATTGTTATGTTTTGAAATTGAAATAATTTGTGAATATTTGAATTTGCATGATGCATCGTGATTATGTTATACCTTGAAAAAGGTTATAACAATTGGAATTGAATGAAAAGAAGAAAAAGCATGAAATATAAGAAAAATGATAAAATGAAAGAAGCATGAGAGTGCAAATTGTGATTGATTAAATTGAGCATAAATTTGATTGTGTTTGAGCGAGAGTGGAACCGTTTCGTGGTCACGTGCACGTCGACATAAAACCTTCTCCTGATTGCCCACTTGTGGCCCACGAGATCCGAAAATAGACTCCTTTTGTTCACGAAGTAAACTATTGGTTTCTCTGTTTTGTTCACAGAATCCTCGAGCCAATTGCTTGTACATTTGCATTTTGGCATGTTAAGTTGTGTTGTGATGTTAAAATACATCAATTATGTCCTATGTGATGATGATTTGAATTGTGCTTCGTATGCTAATATGGATGTATATATGTATATATATGTACATATGTATGTGTGAATGTGTGGCTCATTGGCAATGGCTATAAATATTTTAGCCACTGAGCTGTGTAGCCCAACCCCCAATTTTCCCTCCTTAGGTACAAATCGAGAAGACCAGTGATCCTTGCAAGGCATTCAGACTCCAAGATAGATATAAGTCTTTTGTACGAAGTTATTGATTTTGGGATAGCTTTATAAGCAAATCAACATTGAGCATCTTTTGTATTTTATGGCAAGTTGATGTGTATGTTGGCATGTAACAAACTCCGAATGTGTTTAAAAATGAGAAAGTGAAATTGGATTCTTTTCTATGACTGATTTTGTTATTTTAAAAATTGGAATAACGAAATGTACATAAGCATATTCTTATTTTTTAAATTGCCAAAGGTTGTTAGTCTCAGAGTAGCATGATAGAATTAGAGAAATTGTGTTCTAAACTCAAGGAAAATATAGAGGAAGAGTATCGTCTGTGCTGACATTACAACACAGACGAAGTGTATCATCTGTGCTGACGTTAGGACACAGACGATAGGAAACACAGATGCAAGGAATGCTTAGGAGAGTAAAGACTAAAGGAAAACATAGACAAAGTGTATCATCTGTGCTGACGTCAGAATACAGACGATAGGTAATACAAACGCAAGGAAAGCGTAAGAGAGTAGAGACTGAAGGAAAATACAGATGAAGTGTATCATCTGTGATGACGTCAGAACACAGACGATAGGAAAGACAGAAGATAAAACACAGACGATAGGAGAGTCAAACCCAGACGATAAAAGTCAAAGACAAACGATAAAACACAGAGGATAAGGGAGTCAAAACCAAACAATAAAAATCAAAGACAGACGATAAAACATAAACAATAGAGGAGTCAAACCCAGACGATAAAACACAGACGATAGGAGAGTCAAACCTAGACGACAAAAGTCAAAGATAGACGATAAAACACATATGAAAGAAAAGGCGAACAATAGACAAAAGACAAAACATAGAGGTCAACCACAGATGATAGAAAGTCAAACACAGATGATAAGCAGAACACAGAAGAAGAAGTTAAAAAGTTATGCTAATTGATCCAAAAGATATACATATGCAATTTACAAACTCACCAACGCTATTCCTTGGCATATTTGGGCTTGAACGGAGATGGGCCTAAAAGTGGGTCAGTTTGGAATGCCAGTATTTGTGTAAAAGGTAGGGCATCCGAAATGCGATAGTCGGGCTTCGGAAGTGGGGTCTGACAAGTACGTAGATAAATATAAGTGGCACAAATCATCAAATTAAGACGATACTTAAGCAAAAGCTTAATAAGATGAAGCATCTAAAATGGATTAGATGAAGAGATCAAGTCTAAAGACACCAGACGAAGCATACAAATCTAAGCAAGACGATGTAATTGAAGAATGTACTAGAACGACAGTTAGTTAGAGTTGTTTACAGGACTCAACTAATAACAAACTCTAGAAGATTCTACAAGCAGATTTCGCAAGAAGACCGTTGGAGATTTAGGTTATAAATATTAGTTATAATCATAAACTTAAAAAAAAGAGAGAGAATTATGAATGTACAACAACATACTTAGAGAAATTCTGTGCAAAAAAGTACTCACACTGTGAAAAGTATCCTAAAAGAAAAGAAAGAAAGGAAGAGAACAAAAACATCTGTAATGTAAGTGTGAAAGCTCAAAACAATATCTTTTCGAGTGAAACGAAGGCTAGAGCCTGAAGAAGCTAAGAAAGCAGATAAAGAATACCTTGTGAAAGAGACCTGAAGAGGCTCTGCAAGTGTAGAAATAATACTTGTAACGTTGAAAGAGATAGTGAAATCTTAGAAAAACTCTGAGGGCTGGATGTAGCCCAAGGTTAAGGGTGAACCAGTATAAATCGCGGTGTCATATTTTCTAACTCTTAACTTTTTAATTTTCTTGTTGTTAGAAGAATAGTACTAATTTCCACTGTTGCATTACTCATCAAATTAAGTGCATTGTTTTGTAATCATCTAAATTTTTCAAGAAAATCAAGAAATTTTTAAAGAATAATATCTTAGATGATTGAACACAATTCAACCCCCCCTTCTTGTGTATTTTACATATTATACGTGATTTCTATATCAACTAGTGATTTACTTCAGTTGGTATCCGAGCAAGTTTCCAAGAAATACTGTTACAAAGTGAAGACAAAGATCCATAACTGAATCACATGTTTTTATAGCAGAAGGTGCCTCAGTCTCAAGACCCCCTGCATTAAATGGTGAAGACTATCATTAATGGAAGGACAGGATGTGACTCTTCATAGAATCCACACATATTGGTCTTTGGGATATCATTGAAAATAGTCCACATATCCCAAAAAACAACAAAGGAAAAAGCATCTCTCATGACTAATGGTCGGTTAGTCAGAAAGCTCGTTTTCAATTAAACTCAAAGGCTAAGTTCTTTTTAAGTTGTGTTTTGAGCAGAAGTGAATATGATAAGGTTCATGGAAGTAAATCCGCAAAGGAAATCTCCGACACATTAGCCATTGCACGTGAAGGCACAAACCATGTGAAAGAATCCAAGATTGGCGTTCTTGTTCATCAGTATCAGTTGTTCAAAATGAAAGATGATGAGACTATTGATCAGATGTTTGGAAGATTCTAAACAATTATTAATGGACTTAAATCTCTGGAGAGAAGCTACGATAGTCAAGATCATATCAAAATGATTCTCAGAAGTCTTCCAAAAACATGGAGACCTAAAGTAACAGCGATATAAGAGGCCAAGGATTTAAAGAAACTGAAGCTAGACGAATTGCTTGGTTCACTGAAAATCCATGAAGTAGAGCTTGATATAGAATATAAACCTAAAAGGGATAAATCTATTTCATTGAAGGCCGGTCAGAAGAATCAGAAGATGCAAAAAAAATAGAAGTAAATCTTCAAAAGCATTAAAGATTGATGATGCTAGTGAATCTGATCAAGATTCAAATAAAGATGAAGATGAGGTATCCTTCATTCAAGAAAGATTAGAAAGATATAGAAAAAGAAATCAAGGGAAAATAAAGACTTCTCTTTCAAAAAGAATAATAAAGACGATTCGAAGAATCAGCTCTATCATCTACTATAAGTGCAATAAACCTGGACATTACAAGTCTGAATATCCCTTACTCAAAAGAAAACAAAATAAAAGTCAAGAAAACAAAAAGAGCATGATGGCAACATGGGAAGATCTGGATTCGTTGGAATTTGAATCTGACTCTGAAACATCAAAATAAGCAAATATATGCATGGTAGCTGAAAGGGAAAGCGATGATGAGGTAATTTCTGATTTTGATGATCTTCAGCATGCCTATTTAGAATTGTTAGAAGATTCACATGTTATCTTAAAATAATATAGGTTATTGAAAAAGAAATTTGTCGAAAATTTAAAAAACACAAAACTCTTAGAAGAAGAAAACATTTGCCTTAAGAAACAAGTAGATGATATAAAAAAGAAAGTAACTGTAGATAGATCTGAGGAAATTAACTAACTAAAATAAAGGATCAATTGTCTTTCAATAGATTTATCAAAATTTACAAAAAGTACAAAAAGTATGAATGACATGATTGGAAGTTATAGACATCCAAATGATAAAAGCGGTTTAGGCTTTAATGATAGAAATACTATTTATAATAGTAATGTTCTTCATAATAGGAATTTTGTTCCTAACAGAAATAAAAAGAAACAATATTCATATTATTATTCAAAGAAAAATTATAAGACTAACCCCAAAGGATCCAAGAAAATATGGGTACCGAAGAAGGATATAATATATACTACAGATCTCCTTACTTAAAAGAAGCAACCACCACCAATGGTACTTGGACAGTGGCTGCTTGTGACACATGATGGGAAAAAGGTCTATGTTCCTAGACCTCTAATATAAACAAGGAGGATTTGTAACTTTTGGAGACAACCAGCAGGGCAAAATATTTGGGATTGGCAAAATTGATAAAGATTCCTTTTCGTCTATTGATAATGTTCTACTAGTTGATGGCTTAAAACATAATCTATTCAGTGTAATTCAATTACGTGATTCTGATTTTAAACTATCCTTTAATCAAAATTCTTATGTAGTCAAAAACAAGGACAGTTCTATATTCTTTTCTACCAAGAGATAAAATAACCTCTATAAAATTAACTTAGACGATTAGAAAAGTCAAAATACTTCATGCCTTATATCAAAAGATGATGAAAAACTGATTTGGCACAAAAAGCTAGGTCATGTTAGCTTTAAACATATTTCCAAGTTAGTAAGACATGATTTGGTAAGAGGTTTACCAAAGATAAGTTTTAACAAAGATTTCTTTTATGAGAGTTGTCCAAGAGGAAAACAAGTTAAAATAACTTTTTCGTCTAAGAATATTATAACTTCATCTAGACCTCTAGAGTTATTACATATAGATTTGTTTAGTCCAACCAAAACAGCAAGTCTTGGTGGAAAGAAGTATAGTCTCGTAATTGTTGGTGACTTTACTACATTTGGTTGGATATTGTTTTAATCATATAAAGATAAATCTCTTAAATGCTTTAAAGTTTTATCCAAAAAGTTACAAAATGAAAAAGTTATTTCTGTTGCTGGAATTCGGAGTGATCATGGTGGAGAATTTGAAAATGAAAAATTCAAAATATTTTTTTGAAGAGAATGGAATTTCCCATGATTTTTGTGCTCCTAGAACTCCTCAACAAAATAGAGTTGTAGAGAGAAAGAATAGGACGATTTAGAAAATGGCAAGGATTATGCTATTTGAAATGAATCTTCCTAAGTACTTTTAGGCAGAAGCTGTAAATACAGCTTGTTCTCTTCAAAATAGAGTATTTTTACAACCTATTTTAAATAAAACTCCATATGAATTATGGAAGGGAAGAGAGCCAAATATTTCTTACTTTCATCCTTTTAGTTGCAAATGCACTATTTTGAATAACAAAGAAAATTTGGACAAATTTGATTCTAAGATCAATTCAGGAATTTTTCTAGGATATTCAATTACTTTTAAAGCTTATAGAGTTTATAATCTTGTTTCTAAATATGTTGAAGAGTCTATGAATGTAAAATTTGATGATGATTCTCATCTAGATAAAAGAGATGATTTTGATGATGAAACTCTATCTACTCCTTTAGTTAATAACCTAGACAATTCACCACTAGACGATCCATCTGATAAAGTAGTAGATATTTCTAAAAGCATTAGCTTAAGAAAAGATTGAAAATATAAATCTTCTCACCTAAAAAACTTGATTATAGGAGAAACATCAGAAGGAGAGAGAACAAGATCTAAATTTATAAGAGAGGTAAATGTAGCATTTGTTTCTAATTTAGAACCTAAGAAAATTGATGAAGCTCTTCAAGACGAAGCTTGGATTTTAGCTATGCAAGAGGAGTTAAATCAATTTACAAGGAATAAAGTTTGGTCTCTAGTCCCTAAACCATCCAATAAATCTATTATAGGAACTAGATGGGTATTCAAAAATAAAATAGACGAATCAGGAAAAGTAACCCGTAATAAAGCTAGATTAGTAGCTCAAGGCTATAATCAACAAGAAGGAATAGACTATAATGAAACATATGCTCCTGTAGCTAGACTAGAAGCTATTAGGATTTTGCTTGCATATGTTGTTTTTCATAATATAAAACTGTTTCAAATGGATATGAAAAGTGCACTTTGAATGGTTTTATAGACGAAGAAGTTTATGAAAAACAACCGCTAGGTTTTGAAGACATCAATAAACTAGATTATGTGTATAAACTTCATAAAGCTTTGTATGAATTAAAACAAACACCTCCTGCTTGGTATAACCGTCTGAGTTCATTTTTTGATTAAAAATGACTTTATTAGAGGACAAGTAGATAAAACATTATTTAGGAAAAATATTAAAAAGGATTTTATTATTGTACAAATATATGTAGACGATATCATCTTTGGTACAACTTCTAAAAAATTGTGTCCAAATTTTGAAAATCTTATGAAAAGTGAATTTGAAATGATTGTGATGGGTGAATTAAAGTTCTTTCTTGGTTTACAAATTAAACAAACTGAAAAAAAAAGATTTTTATTCATCAACAAAAGTAGATAAAAAAACTTTTAGATAAATATAAAATGGAAAATATTAAACCAATGTCAACTCCTATGCATCCTTCAATCGTCTTAACTAAGGATAAAGTTGGTAAGAAGATTGATCAAACTCTTTTCAGAGGAATTATTAGTTCTTTGCTTTACCTAACTATAAGCAGACCTGATATAATGTTTAGTGTTTGTTTGTATGCAAGATTTCAAGGAGATCCTAGAGAATCTCATTATATTGCTGTTAAAAGAATATTAAGATACTTAGCAGGTTCTACTGATATTTTCTTAATGTATGAGAAAGGTAAAGATTTCAGGTTAATTGGCTACTGTGATGCTGATGATGCTGGAGATAGGATTGATAGAAAGAATACAAGTGGAGGTTGTCACTTTCTTGGTCAAGCAAGAGGCAAAGCTCAATTGCTCTATCTACTGCAGAAGTTGAATATATGTCAACTGCAAGCTGTTGTTCACAGATATTATGGATAAAGTATCAGTTAGAGGATTATTCTATCCAAGAAGATCAGATTCCAATCTTCTGTGACAACACAAGTGCTATCAATCTCTTAAAGAATCCAATATAACACTCAAGGGCAAAGCATATTAAAGTTAGACATCATTTTATAAGAGACTATGTACAGAGAGGGATCATCAATCTACAATTTGTTCAGATGAATTAACAATAGGCAGATATCTTCACCAAACCCTTAAATGAAGACAGATTCAAGGAAATTAGACGAAACTTGAATATGGTGATGTTAAATGACCATTCGTCTGAAACTCCATGATCCAGACGATTCGTCCTGAAGAAGCTGAAAGTTGTAAGTGTTCAAATTAAATACTAATGGTAACTTTCACTTGGTAGTTTCAACTTCATGATTACCAGTGGATCAGTTAAAAACGTTATAAATAGAAACTTTTCAAGAGTGCATATAAAAAGAAATCATCTCAAAATCTGCAATACCTTACACTCTAGAATTTTCTTAAAAAACTTTAAAACTAACTTATTCAAAGTGCTCTCAACAAAGATGATCTAACCCTCTGTTCTAAACATCAAATCCTTCTTATTTTGATTTCATATCTTTCTCCCAATTTTTTCTATATACTAACCTCGCTTCTTTAAGTGAAACACATTTATGTGTTTAGCGTTTATCTTTTACAAATTAAAACAATTTTGAAATCTCTTGTCCATGGAAGACTCGTCGATTTCACGTCCCTGAAGAATGAACGGATGAATATCGAACCTGAGATTAAAGTAGTAGGATGGGAGTACTTCTTCAACATCTGAGAGATGGTGTATCTGAATGAATTATAAGAGTTCTGGAAGAATGCGAATGTGGTAGACAACAACTTGGTATCGATGATAGATAGGTTATCAGTAATAATCACATAAGATTCTATTATAAAAGCTATTGGGTGTCCAAATGAAGGAGCAGAATTGATCAAAAATTCAGATTGGATCGCTCAAAGTCATATAGACAAAGCCAACATCAATCGACAACTATATGGATCCAGCAATCTAGGAGACAAGAAGTCTTCAACCCTCATTCCGAAGGCTAGGGTTCTTCACTCACTTCTTCTTTATTATATCTTACCAAGAGCAAGATCAAATGACATAGTGACAATGAATGATGAACATTGTCTGTTTCATATACTCACTCACCAAGTTGTTAATATGTCGTTCTTGATTCTGAAGTACATGATAAAGGCTAGGAAGGATTATCATCTGAAGAGTGGTTCTTTACCTTACGGTATGCTATTAACAAGATTCTTCAAAGAATCTAGAATCCTACTTGATAGAGGAAACAAAGTAAAGATGAATAATGCTAAGAGTGTTATCAATGCTATAATATTCACAAAATAGGGATCAAGATTGAAGGCGAAGCGAATATAGATTTCACACCGAAAGCACAGTCTAAGGGGGAGCTTTCAATAAGACGAAGCAGGAAAGAAAATGTTTCGTCTAAATACAAGCAAAACCTCGATCGTCTAGAAGAATATCAGCAGAGGTAAAGGTTAAAAAATCGTCTGATGAGTCGATACAAGCCAAGACGTTTCCAAAAAGGAAGGAAAGCAAGGTTCAACTATCAACTCACCAAGTGTCTTTAAAGAGGAAGGCTGAGATGCTCTAATAAAAAAGGCCCTAGAATTCAAGAAAGTCACCAAGATTAATGACCTTAAGACAACAAGGATAGAAGAAGCAGAAAGTTCTGATTTTTGGTAGAGATTCTGACAGTAAAAAGGAGCAAGAGCACCAATAGCAAACTACCAAACAAATTGTCTCTATCCCTCAAACTCAATTAAAATAATCATCTGGAGAGACAGAAATAAAAAGGAAGTTAGTATTTAAGAAGAGAAGCCTCAACATCAACTCTCTTCCAAACCAGTAGAAGAACAAAAGAAGACGAAGCCTATTCAAAGGAAGAAGGTTTCATCATCTGATGTTCCACAAAAGAAATAGACTATTAAAAAGCAGCGAGTAACATACAACCCTCCTTAACCGATAAAGAAAGAAGATTTGAAGATGAAGGTCATAGAAGAATCGAAACTTGATCATAACAAAGATTCAATTATCATCAGAGAACCTTCTAAATAGAAAGTTAAGGTTCAAGTTGAACCTATAATAGTAAATGATCAGATGATACATCTTCTAAGCCCTTAAGATCAAAGATTATATTGAAGTAATTCACACGTTAATACAACACTTAGAAAACGATATTCAAGATGCACAAGAAGGGGGGGTTGAATTGTGT
>JAOSBN010070277.1:0-13179 GCA_027563595.1 Erythroxylum suave | reverse complement strand
ACACCACCCTTGCGAGGTACGGACTCGGATATCACCATCGATGTCGGGTTCGGGTCTTGCAAGAGTGGGGTGTTACATTATAAACATTCTAAATATGTCTAATAAAAAATTCCAGATCCTAATTCTTAGGAATTATTTATTAATAAATAGGAAATGGCCAGCACATGATATGTGTATGAGGCTTGTCATATTACTTCTGACACAAGTCAAACATTACATCATGTATGCATCTCATACACGTGGCAACATCTCATCTTGCATGTGCATGCATAAAATTTATAAAAACAACTTTTATAAAAATTAATATGGAATTCACATGCAAGCATGTTCATCTCATTTCAATAATTTCGAGAACTTAAAACATGAATGAAGCTGAAACTAAATTCGTAAGAAAATAGCAAATGACATTTAATTGTTTTTTATTTTTACAAAAAAATAAAATAAAACCTTATAAACATTTATGTGAAAGAAAATCAGAAAAACAATTTTTCTAGAATTATTACGAAATTTTCAAAATCAGAACATTCATATAGTTTTCCAGAAATTCCCATAAACCAGCATATGAACAGTTTGGATATTAATTTGAAATAAAATAGCAAATGACATTCAATTACAATTTCCCTTAGTATAAATGTAATATAACATCTTATAAACATTTCTCTGATAGAAAATTGGAAAAAATTTACATTTTACATGAATTATTCTAAATCAACATGCAAGTCAGTCACAACCCAGCAAACACTTTGCACGTGGTCAATACACCATCTACAACATGCATAAATTAACTCTGATACCACTGTTGGGTTAGCCATGGTTTCATGCATCATATGCATGCATATGCAATGGAAGTGTCGAAATCAAGATTCTGACACCATGATATCCCAAAAATCACAACATCACTCATTCATGCTTGGATATGTAAAGAAAATGAACTATAAAAACATTTTACCTTTTGTTTCTCCTCCCTTCTTGATTCTTCTCCTTGTTTGGGTTATTGCAAACACCAAACCCTTTCTTAATCACCCAAGAATAAGAAAAGAAGATGAAGAAAAAATATATAAGGGTGATTTGACCACCAAACTAGATTAGTTCTAGTAGATGCTCAAGATGATAGAAGATAGATTAAGAATCTTATTACATGCGCTTTGATTCATGCAACAATTGCATGAATTGCAAGAACAAGGTTCTTGATACCTCTCTCTCACTTTAGAACTCTTCTAGA
The DNA here is from genome assembly GCA_027563595.1 of Erythroxylum suave. Lineage (NCBI taxonomy): Eukaryota > Viridiplantae > Streptophyta > Magnoliopsida > Malpighiales > Erythroxylaceae > Erythroxylum > Erythroxylum suave. The sequence goes on along the minus strand of JAOSBN010070277.1, from coordinate 11,957 downwards.
GCCCTTATTCTCTCACTTATGTGTGTATGAGGTGGTAAGACCTTATGTACATAAGTGAAGAACTCACTTATATACTCGTTCATACCCTCTGTCATGATCATGTCATTTTTAAAAATTGGGCTTGCCTACTCAAATTTAGCCATACACACTATGTTTTTCATCGGCTATTTTATGTGTGTCACCTTTAGGTTCCTGTTTATTTTAGGCACTTGGATTAGCTCTTAATTTAAACAAATCATGAAGGACTTCATGATGCTAATTTGCCAGAATACAAGTGATTAACACACGAACTCTTTGATAGTTAATTATCCAACTTATGAACCTTTTTACAGAAAATTATCATACAATTCCTCCTTTCACCATACTATACTCCATTTAGTTCGGAGTACGGGCTATATGTCAACTCCTACTAGACTGACTATGTCACATATAGTCTAAGTGATGTTAATTCTTATCCTAGGTTCTCATTACTCTATGTTTCATTGAACACTTTATTAACAACTCATAACTACTCTGACCAGAGACTCCCTAGTAATGACCCTAAAAAGTGATCATGGGTATCATCTCCTTCTATCAGGAGTGATGAATCCTTTATTGGCTACACAATTACCTTCGAATACCAATAGTTGTACCTAATCACCGCCCTAAGAATGACCTCGTCTTGATGTAACAAGGATTGATGTCAAAGCATAGGATTGGTATCCAAGATATCCTTGAGTACCTCAAGTCGAAAGATATCTGCACCATTGCTATGATGAGATTAGTCATTGATATTCGATAGATGATTCATATGATAATCTCATAGCGGGTCATTCGATGTACTTACTACCTTTAAGAAGCATCCACATGTTAACTCTAAACATCTCATGTTTGTAGTTTATGAGATCCACTACTTGATCAAATCAAGGAGTCTAACATGTGCTAGTCTGTCTAGGTTAATAATGTCCTATCTTATTAATCCTATATCTAGGGATTATTTAGACACTAACATAATTGCTCATAATAGGAATCTCATTATCATGATCTCATCATGATTTCCTTTATGTTATGTTTTGTATCATGTACTTCATTAATTTGATTTACGATCAATATCAATTCATATATAACGAATATCAAGTTAATGGAAAATTCCTTTCACTTTATTAATCAAAATGAATTTAGTATAAAAGTGCTAAAGGTGATTGCCTTTAGAGCACTACACTAGTAAGTTTTTGGTTTGGCTTTTGATGCATGAAAGACAATGATTTAAGGGTTGTGAATTGAATAAGTTTGAGTTGGAATTGAAGATGATATTAATGAGTAATTGAAGTACATTTACAGTACAATTGGGGTATAACTATTGGACTATTATGAAGGTGTTTTGAATTTGGTATCAAGGTGTGAGAATCTAGAAAATGGAAGGAAAAAGGGTACTCCACAATTGTGGCACTCATCCCACGACCATGGACAGATGCATTAGCTTCTGTCACAATTGTGGGAAGGTACTCAACAATCATGGGAAAGGTTTTGACATGGTAATTTCTGTTTTGTGCAATTGTTGAACCACAAAAGGATAAGTAACTCTAATTTTGTGTATTTGGAATTGATTAAGGTTTGAAATAAACCTAGATTGATGCTTGACAAGTGGATTAAAGTGTTTGATAAATTGAAGTTGTTAATTGATATTATACCTTAAGGAAAATATTATTTGATATCAATGTATCTAAGTTTGGATTATAGGAGGATTAAAGAAATGAAGATGTTCATATGAATACAAATGTATTCAAAAGGATATAAATAATGCATTAGGAATGAATAAAGGAAAATTGGGAATTATGTGAATACTTGTAATGCTAGAAAAGAGTTAGTAAATGTATGGTTAATGAATTGAGCATGATCAAGTTTACTTAAGGTATTAACCTAATTACAAACTAGCTATGTACAAGCTATAATATATGTATATATATCATGTTTCAATGCATGCTCAATTGACTTTCGGAGTATGTATCCTTATTAACAATTCTTAATCATTATATATATGTATATTTGGGTGTGTGTGCACGCATATGTGTGTGTGTGTATGTGTGAATGATTAAATAATCATCTGATTGGAAAATTAATGATGTGTGAAATATGTGTGTATTGCAATAGCTAATCTGGAGCGTACTATGAGTAACCTAGATGTTTCTCAGTAGGAATGATTGTATTTTCTTAAATGTCAATTATTGAACTGATATTTATATGAATATGATAATTCCAGGCATGGACGGTCTGAGGAGTTTAATAATCAGGATTGTATTGGAAGTGCTATCAATTTCCATATGAATATGGAATGTAAGGAACTGGATATGTAATGCCGAACTGGATCCGTTAAATTGCTGAACTAGATTTGATGAATTGATACATGTGTCAAATGCACACAAGAATGAAAGGTAAATGAAATATGGCATATGGCATTACATTGAAATGCATAATCATATAAAGGTGTTGTGACCAGTCTGAAAAAGTACTTAAAGCTCATAAATATGAACGTGGGGCCACCAACTCCATTATTATTGAGCCCAGTATCTACAAGGGATATAAGACAATATCTTAAATAAGCCCAGTATCGACAAGGAATACAAGATAGTAAATAGGTGCTCAGTCACAATAAAATAAAAATGAACAGAGTCATATGTGCATTTGCATATACTTCCTTATGTTTCATATGATTGATTAATTTGAATAATTCAAATGTTTGAAATATAGTTGAAAGGTAAATAATGATGTTTTCTGATATAATATGTTAATTTACCTGATATACTTATGCAAGTATGATTCTCGATAAGGCATAAATGAAATATGAAGTGATATGTATAACTTGTTAAATTGGAATTTGTCTTATCTCTATAAATCTGACTTCAGAGAATACATCGATGATGGTTCACTCACTGAGTTCACAAACTCATCAAAATTGCATTGTTGATTTTCAAGATTTAGAGAATATCCAGTTAGATTAATTGGACTATAGCTACTATATCGGACATTAGTTAATGATCGGAATCAATTGTACCTACACAAGTCTTAAGTTATTTTGTATTAAAAATTATATGTCTCAACTATTGTACAATGTATGTGTCAATTTTGAAATGCAAAGACATCTACGACGGGACACGTTTGTAAAGGAAATGGGCCAAAGTGAATATTGATTTGCTTAAGGTGTGTTTATGCTTGAAATTTTTGTAATGAGTTGTTTTGATCGTCTTAACTTGTTATCCTCATAGAGTATGTTCTCGAATAATCATCAATACATTCAACATATGCTCTATGAGAGTTATGTGATACATTACATGCTTTTAAACTTATCCAAATTTCTAACCCATTCCATAAAAATAGTGGAGCATTTATTAATTGTTAATGATTATGGATGTACAAAAGTTTAAATATGAGGGATGTGCACATATATGGGGTCTTTATATTTGTTAGAATTTCATGTTATGAATTCCATTGTTAGTGTAGTTAGTTTAATTTTTATATTAAAAAAAGAAGAAGAAAGAAAAAGAAAAAAGGAAAATAAAAGAGAAAAAAGTAAAAAATTAAAAAACGTATAAATAAAAGTGTCAAGGAGGAAATGCATATGTTTTGCAAAGTTACTCATTATTACTCCTTCCTCTTAAAGATGTGATGAAAGGGTTACTTGAGTAAAATGTGAATGAGGGAGATGTAGTTCTTAAGGCTCACTACCTATAGTTACAAGGTTTTGTTTATTATCAAATTTTGTGAGTTATATTGCTCGATATAGGTTTTGGCTTGAGAGCTTGAATTTAAGTTAGAGAACATAGGTTTTGCATTCATCACAGTTTATGTATACAATTGTAAATGAATGCTAGCTTTTACACTTGATGTTATATTGAGTGTTTTTCTTGTTTCACTAACTTTGATGGCTTTTATAGTACTTTACCTAAACACATCTCACCTTACCCTTGCCCACATTACAACTTTGAAAAGCCCTTTGATTCATGATTTTGCATATGATCTTTAGTGGTAAAGAAATGAAATGATTTGCAAAGTTATGGAATGTCTTGATTGTGAATAATATTTAAGTGCCACGAATACATCTTATTTAAACATATTTTCCAAGTTTACCTCTTGATTGCTTAGTTTTTAAAGGTGATGAATTTTGATTGATCATGAGTAAAACAGTTGAATATTGAATTCTTGCTATGGTTTTTGAAAATTATTCAGCTTTGCTTATGATTATATATTCTTAGGAAATATGGAAAATGAGTAAGTATTTTTGAGTCTATGATTTTGATTTTAATGTTTTGCCTGAGGACTATCAAAAGTTAACTGTGGGGAAAATTGATACATACTTAATTGATTATACATTTATTCCGTAACACTTAGTGATTAATGATATGAAAATGCTTAAGATACTTACTTTAGTTCATATATGGAATTAGGTATAATTTAAAAGTGAAAGAGCTAAAGTGAGTCGAAAGCACAATAGTTGAGTCGTTTTTCAGAAATTTATAATCCTTTGTCTTCATAGAGCAAGAAGAAGAAGATTAAAAAAAATAGAAGATAAGAGAACATTAAGAAAGATGAGATATATATTGAAAACATCAAAAGCAACAATTGATTTATTAAATTCCACATTCAAGAACTCCAATCCTCCCCATACATATCAAACCCCATACAATAGTTCAACCTGATACACCACCTAATCCTAACATGCATGATATGTTTCTCTAGAAAGATAAATCAGTTCATCACCTTACTAACAAAGTTATCATGCGTTTGTTACGAAGAAGTAGTAGCAAGGTTGACTGGTTTAAGTTAGTGCGTTGCAAAGTTCGATCAATGGGGATCACCTTTATTCTTTAGTTAGTTGTCCAAAATAAGCCCAACATTACAGATCGAATGCCTTTCTTGCAAGTTGATAAATCTTTCCTGATGTGCTTGGTGCATGAAGAATCTAGAAACCATCTCTTTTTTGAATTCACTCCTAATAAATAATTGGGTTCACAGTACCTCGAAGTGTCATGACTCGGAACTACATTGATTGAGCCTAAGTTTATATCATAAATTGGTGACATTTTCATGATTTTTGTTGTACTTTTTGATTCCTATCTCTAGCTTTTGTGCTTAAATTGATTCTTGTGTGTGTGCCTTTATTTTATGTAGTCTGAAGGTGAAAATTTCCACAAATCAGTGTTAATTGTACTAATTAATTTTCTGAAAACAATTGATACTGCAAATTACCATCCTTTTATTGTAGGAGACTCAAGGAAAAGGAAGTCAAAAAGACCATGTGGAATGAAAGAAGGCTAAAGTGAAGTCAACGCAACAGGAAATTCACCGCGATGAAGTGGATCTATCGCTACGGCGAAACACGCGAAGATAAGGTTAAACATTCAGGAAAAGTTCGCCGCGGTGAAGAATCCAGCAACTAAAGCAAATCTTTTGGGAAAAGTTCGCTGCGGCGAAAATTATTTATCGCCGCGGCGAACCTTCGAAAACCTGAACTATTTTTAGGAAAGAACACACCGTGCGACCCGACCCAACATCATTTGTTTTAAAACCTTAGGTTTTAGCCAGCACCAAATAGAAGAGAAACGACAGAAAAACACAAGAGAAGACCTTTCGGGAAAAGTTTGTTGCTGTGAACCTTCGAAAACCTGGACTATTTTTAGGAAAATGACACACTTTTTGACCCGACATGACATCATTTGTTTTAAAACCTACTAAATTAGGATGTAGTCAGCACCAAATAGAAGAGAGACAACAAAAAAACATAAGAGAAGACAATTTCACTCATTCCCGACTCCCCTTTCTACTTCACCACCATCATCCATCATTTTCTTTCCATTTTATCTATCTTCGTTTTCTTCATCTATAGCTACTGCCATGGATGCTCTTGGTAGGGTTCCAGTTGTGAGTTCTCCCGAAGCAATGCTTAGCTAACCACCGGTTCCTGTTAAAGATGTAGCAATGGCTTGAGTTCAATGAGCTTTAAAGGGGAGTAGTTTGTTTATATTTAACTACATTATTGTGAACTCCTGAGTTAGGATTTATGCTTTGTAGTTGGATTTTCTTGATTATAGTTTAATCAAGTGTTGAACAATGAAATGTGTTATTGGGTTTGTTGATGTAGAACTTGGAGCTTGAATATATGAAGTCTCATATATGTCATTTTGTGATTTTGTTAATTCTCTATTGTCTACCTAGTTGTGTTTGACGTTGAGATGATACTTGAACACCAAATTGACCATTTGCATTAACTTACTCTTTGCACTCACTAAGATGCATGCAACAAGGTTTTGAGAAATGGAGTTCATTGATTAAAACCTTGGACTTAAAGTGTTCTTTAAGGTTTATCATTTAGAAACTTAGTGATTTTTACTCCTGAAAAGATTGTTTGGAACCATGATAGCCAAAGCTCATTTTTCAAGGGCATTTTATCATATTTGATCATCGTTTTAACTTTCAATTTCTTATACCCAAAAATCCAAAATTATCTTTTTACACATTTCCTTTTCAATTAGTTTAATTTTGTTAGTTCTTAAAAGAACCAAAACCCCCCTTCCTAACCAATTTAGTTGCATTTCATGACATTTAGGCTAGATTTGATCCATTGCCTTTGATTCCAATTAAGTGAGACGACCCGAGGTTGCATCCTATATTGCAATCCTTGGAATTCAATTTTTGATTCGACCTCTAAGGGTAAAATCGAAGACAAAGTGAATCAAAATGGCGTCGTCGCTGGGGAACCAAGTAATTGGTGTTCATTAGGTTAGCCGTTGTCATTTTTATTTCTCATTGGGTTAGGAACCTTTTCTTATACATTCCCTTTTTACATAGTTTAGCGTCATATTTGTCAATAGTATAGGACTTTTATTTTCCTTTGCATAGTTTTAAAAATTTTGAGAACACAAACACAAGTATACATACTTTCACATACCATACAATTGCACCCATCATATCTCAGCTTTTATTTGACTTTGTGTGCTTGTGAGTAAATTTTGTTACCTTTTTATTTATCTTTGAATTGTTCCTGTGCATGCCTCGGAAAGCAAAATTCCTACCCTTTAATCTTGAAATTGAGACACGTTTGAGAAAAATCAAAAAAGAAAGAATAGCAAAAGAGAGAAGTAAGGAGTTTGTTGAAGAAGAATCGAGTGAGCAAGATAGTGAGAACAACCCTGTGGAAGGAGTGAATGTGGCCAAGAACCCACATTTTGCTCAAAACCCTAACTTTCATGTTAACCAACCTAGGAATGGTGATAATGGAGGTAATGGGGAGCATGAGAGAATAGGTGAAAATAATGGGAATCAAAGAAGAAGGACTATTAGGGAAGCAACAACTTCTGATATGAATTATGATCCATTTACTACTGCTTGTCTTAATTTTGATGTTAATTTTAAAGTGAAGGGATTACTGATTAATTCTCTTCCTAAATTTCATGGCTTGATAGGAGAGGATCCCTACATGCACTTGCAATCCTTGTCCATGATTTTTCAGAGTATGAAACCAGTAGGAGCTTCACTTGATCAAGTGTTATAGAAGGTTTTTCACCTATCTCTGGAAGGAAAAGCAAGAGAGTGGTACATGAGTCTTCCAAGGCATGTAGCGAATGCCTACCATAGCTGGGCCAATCTGAGGAAGGCTTTCTTAGAAAAGTACTTTCCAGCTTCCCGCACTTCATTGATGAGGAAGGAGATTTATTGGGCACCTGATGAGTCTCTTTATGACTACTGGAACCACTTCCAAGATTTGTTATCTAGATGGCCCCACCATCAAATACCGGATGAACAATTAGTGTAATATTTCTATGATGGATTGAAAAGTCAAGATAAAGGCATGTTAGAAGTTGCATCGGGAGGTTCATTGATTGATCTTACAGCTTCAGAAGCATGGGATTTGATCAAGAAGATGGTTCTAAATCATCAACAGTACAGTGTGAGAGACACCGAAGGAGTGCATGAGTTGGGTATGACAGCGGCCCACTCTAAAAGAATGGAGAGTTTGGAGTCAAAGGTTGGCTCTTTAAAGAGCAGAGTGATATCACAATTATCCTTCATCACTGCCAAGCTGAAGAATATGAATGTGCATTGACCGATGTCTTCTATGGATCTCACAACACCTAGTTGTGATACTTGTTGGTCAGTGATGCACATATCCAGTGTTTGCCACAGTCGGCTTGAAGAAGTGTCTGCAGTGTATCTGATACGACCAAATCAAAATAGGACCCCTACTCCAACACTTATAATGAGGGATGGAAGGCCAACCCAAGGTTTAGTTGGAGGAATGAAGAAGGACGAGCTCAAAACAAATTTCAACAGGGGGGGGGGGAACTGGCACTTCCACTAACCAGTTCCCCAACCAATAGCAAATCGTGACTGTCCCACCTAAGGAGGATACCAATCAACTTCTACAAAACATGATGACTTTGATGAACGAAGAGCAGACTTCAACTAATAATCAATTCAAAACCATTGCTTCTCTGATTCAGCAAGATTCTTCAAAGAATGTTGCTCGGTTCATTGCCCTAGAAAAGAGAATGGAATAATGGAGACAAAAGTGAAGAACATCAAGTCTTTTGCCACTCAATTGTCAAACAATATGAGTAAGAACCAAGAAAGAAGCAGTGGGACCATTCCTTCAAATACTTTAATGAACCCAAAAAGTTTGAATGCAATTGCTCTCCGAAGTGGGGAGCAAGTAAGGTTTAATCATTAAGAGGATGAAGAATGTGATGAGGAGATAGATAGTGGAGAATTGCCTTTACCCAAGAACAACATCAAGGATTCTGAAAGCTCCAAAGAAAAAGATAAAAGGAAATCTGAATCAAAGAACAAAAGAGCTACTTCAGAAGGTTTCAAGACCCTAGATCTTTCACCATTCTGTGCATAATAGGAAAAGTTACCATAAGATAAACCTTGTTAGATCTCGGGGTGGCAATCAATGTGATGCCCAAGTGTCTTTATCAATCATTAGGAGTTAAGAGTCTAAAGCCAACATCTGACATGTTACAACTAGCTGATAGATCTTTTAGGCATCCAGTGGGGATTATCGAGGACAGTTTGGTCTAGTTTAAGGGTTTGGTTTTTCTTGCTGATTTTTGTGTGCTTGATATGTCTTCTAAGGTTGTACAAGATACATCTTTGATTATTGGGCGACCCTTCGTAAGGACTGCTAGTACTATGATTAGCATGAAAGAAGGTAAGGTCACCATGGAGGTCGAGGATCAACAGGTAAGCTTTAATATGTATGAAGCTATGAAACACCCCCATGAGGACTATTCACTCTTAGGAGTGAACATGTTTGACATTGTTGATGAAGATGCGTGTGCTGAGTTTGAACTGGCAATGAACCAATTAACTAATGATTCCTTGGAGGAAATATTTTTTGCTAATGTTTCAAGTGGACTGTAGAGTGTGGACGTTAGCGCAGAAGTAGGAAGTGTCAAGTTATTTCACCACAGCACGACTATAGCCAAACGTCCCCCAGGAGTTGAAAGATCCACCGTAAGTAACTGGTTGTTTCTCTTCCTTCAATTACAATGTACTTCTGCTTTATGATTGAAAATGACATTGTTATGCATGAGTATGTTGACTAAGTGTGGGGGAGAAACTACTTCAGTAGGATTAGGTTTAGTTTCTAGTAGGACTTAAGTTCAGTTGTTTTATTTCAATAATTCATCTTCCCTTTGAATTTTGTGCTTTAGTAGATACGTGACACATTTTCTATGATAGAGGAAATGGGTGTAGATGATGAATTGCATGTGGTTTAAATGATGATTATAGAGTTACATATGAGCTACGTATCCGGTTAGAAAGTGTTTTTGTCTCTCTGGAAAACTTCACCGCGACGTAGCACCTTTCGCCGCATTCGCAGCGGCCACATTGCCTCTCAAGCTAATTCGCCACGGTGTGCATTAATCTTTTCACCATGGTGAACACCATAGTCTTCACTGCAGCATACATTAATACTTTTGCCATAGCGAACGACCTTCTAGCATCAACCCTCTGAGGGACATTTCCCTTTCTACCCTTAATAATCTTCTTACCTTTCAGCTACCCTCTGTCTTTTTGTCATTTCCTTCCCCCTTTCTTCTAAATTTACCGCCCTCTTCTCACTTTTTCACTTTCATCTTTCTCACTCAACTTCACCACGGAGATTACCGTGTGACATCACCATGTTCTCATCCTCCTTCAGCTGTTTCCTTTGAACAATTGGTGTCTTCGTCTCCTCCCTCTCTTGTTCATAAGTTTTCCTTCTTTGTTTCGTTCTTTCTTAGTTTCCTTACTAGTGTGAGGGTTTGTTTGCCACGGTGAGGAAACCAACATTTTTGCTGCAGCGTGGTGAGACTGATAGTCTTTGCAGTAGCAAGGAATCCATTCTTCACCATGGCGTGACGAGGGCAGTCTTCACCGCGGCATGCTTTCCAAATTCTTTGTGAATTGTGTTTATTCCTTATGTTTATTTTTCCTTGTTTTCTGTAGGATCATGCCACGAACTAAGAATGCCACCTGTCACTCCACCCCTACCCTCTATAGCTCCTCCACTTCCTCCCATCATTCAGATTCCACCCAATCCTCTCATCCATCCATATCCTCCTGCCCCTCCCATTCCTCCCCTCACTCTAATCCTCCCGCTGACTCTGAATATTTTGACCTAGCCACAAAAATAGATGCTAGGCCTTTACATAGGGAGCGACCATTCCCTTGACTCCTCATAACCATCCTTTTGTTTGCCAACTAGTCCAATCCTAGCTCAGGGGCTTAGTCCAACCTCAGGGCCAGGGCAACGACAAATTTGTCGGCCACTTTTACACTTATGCTGGCTTCAACAACACCCTAGCTATTAATTTCCGTGGTGTAACAATTCCTTCTTCCTTTACCGCCGCTACCATTCGCATACACTACAATCTTCTTCCTATCTTCCGTTGCCATTACGACCACTTATCAACCAGTATCCCTGGGAGATGTCATTCGTACCCTCTGTCCCTAGGGTACCGAATGGCATCAACCTTGCATTTACTAATGCTAACTCAAGCGTTCCGATCTCTGCCCTAAAGCTCGTCCTTGGCTTCCTCTTGTTACCAACAACATCCTTCCTACCTCCCACCTTGCCTACGTCACCAAATAGCAAGCCTTATACTTATATCTTCTTATGGTTGGCCCCCCAATCAACATAGCCAATGCCATTGCCGTCGCCCTCCACGATTCCATCATGACCACCAAGCTTGCCAACTCTATCGTCTTCCCAGACCTCATCACAGGCATATTCTGGGCCCATAATGTCCCAGAATACCCTAATGATAGCTATTTTGACTCGACCCCACTGTTTCGGTACGTCCAGCTCAAACAACCTCGCCTTCCACCCCCACCATAAGCCACCCCACTCCCTACCCCTTCCACCTCCTTTTTTGATGTTGCTGCCACCCATACCGAGGTCTTCCCTCATGAGGAAGATCATCCAGCTTCAGTTTTGCTTGCGCCCATTACTCTGCAGCTCCTAGCTGGCCGGGTAAAGGTTTATCCACTAACTTGGCTACCCTTTGGGACACTATTCATTAGGCCATAGCCCATCAGGAGCGAGATCGGAGATATCAGCGACAAATGGATGCGTTGCTTGCCCGGCACCTACATTTTTCGCTTCCTTCAAATGAAGATGACCCACTTCTTGGTGCTGGCCCTTCAGGAGCAGCTCTTGCTGATGCTAAGGATGATCCCCCGGTGAACTAGTTCGAGTGCTTTTCTTGTATTTTTTTTGGTTTATTTGGCAGATGCTCAGTTCATTTGTAATGTCCAACTTTTTGCACATCATTTGTATCTACTTCGTTTTGTTATTTCTATTTGTTGTTACTGTGCCTTTCCCTTTCACTTCTTTTATTTCTGTCCATTGTTCTTGTGTTTTGCTCAGTTCACATTGAGGACAATATGATGTTTAAGTGTGTGTGTGGGGGGGGGGGGGGGGGGGGGGGTGTTCC
>JAOSBN010070245.1:0-13182 GCA_027563595.1 Erythroxylum suave | reverse complement strand
AAATGAACACAATTAATAAACTATAATAAAGATTAAACTAAGACATAATTAATAGAAATATTGTTATTCAGAATTTTATCTCTCCTGGGACTTCTGCTGCAATCATGATTTCATTAATCAATTTATTTTAAAGTTTACTAGAAAGCAAATATTCCTCAATTATGTTAATATCTTTCTCAAAACTATTAACATCTAACCCTAAATTGATTTATTGAAATCTTTTTCTAATTTAAACTCCTAAAATTACATTAATCGATTTATGAATTATACTATTAGATTTGACCCTAATTTAGAGTATTTATGTTGACATATCTTTAGGTATACATGTAACTCCTTTCAATTATAATAGATCTATTCATATATTGGATTTCTCAATCTCAATCGCATAAAATCACACAAAAATTAATATGCCAGTAATATTAATTCAAGAATAAAAAAAACATATAACTGAATCTCAATAGACTTAAGAATAAATTATGTCAAATTCAAGTCACTACATAATTTATCTCGAGATTCATCTAACCTAGCTACCATAAAGAATTTAGTTCATAATTATAAAAAACATAACATCAAAACCAAATGAAAAATAAAAAACTGAAAAAAAAATGATAAGATCCTTTTTAATCTTCGTAAAATTCACTCTGAATATATTTCCTTACTTGTTCTTTGATTTTTATATCTTCTTACGTCATCAAATTATTTTCCACGAGCCTCCCTCTTACTTTTCCTTTTAAGTTTGCCTTTTATAGTTTGAAAATTGGGGTCCTGGGTGCTACATAGGTATCAAAATGGGCGTGTTAGTGGCTATGTTGATTAAAAAGCATGAAGCTAGCATAATGAAATTATTTGTGCTTATTTATTCACATACTTTTATTTCTTTCTTTCTTTTTTATATGTGGGGTAATGAAAATGCTAAAAAAGATTTCACTTCTAATTTAAGGTATGTAAAAATTATACATAAAATATGATAATGAAAATCAAGTATTTGTTCTCAAATTTAATAAACTAAATTAAAATCAATTTAGTCATCAAAACTCATAACTATTTACCTAAACAAACCAAATCGCAATCACAAGTATAATCAAACTCATAATGAATTACTTTGATCAACATCCTTTCTAAAAAAAAGTATTCCTAGATTATTCATTGTGAAGTTAATTATAATGAAATTGATAAGCTTGACTGCTAAGTCCTTGCTTCACACTTAAATTGTACATTGCCCTCAATGTGCAAAACATGTAAGAATTATGAAAAATATGAAAAGTATTGGGAGAAGGCGAAGATAATTTTTACTCCCCTAATAGTAAAAGGTTTCCAATTTTCTCCAATGTCATTAACATCCATCTAGTACTAGTGAAATCTTCTCTAGCTCTAACTTAAAGGGTGATGTTGCTTTCATAGCCTATAGAACTTAATTAAATCTTAATTAACAAAATTAAATCTATAAAAAACGATTTAAGGAATACGAAAAGAAAAAGATTAAACTTCAGAGTAAGGTATAAATTAAGATTTATACTTTATTATAATTTAATTGTTAATCATTTTAAAGAATTAAAGTGATCTTGGTTTTTTAGAAATTAAAATACTAAAAATTTTATACTTATTTCACTACGAACGTGATCGAATCCTAACTCAATTTTCCAACATAAAGTTCACATAAAGATAGCTTTGAGAATTCTTTAGTATCTCATAGGTACAATTGACTATAACATGACTTAGTCATCTTTCAGAAACTTTAATTTAATGTGTTTTTGTAATAGTGATTTTTCCAAAGATTTTGATGACTAAAAAGTGTTTATGGTTTTTTTCTTTCTAAGATATACTGTAATCTCTTTCCATTTAAAGAAATAATCCATAGTCATCCTTTTCATAAGTGGAGTGGAGTATGTTGCAGGTACTTCCTATATTTGTCGTGGTACTTGGTTGATTAGGTTGTTAAAAGAGCTTCATTATAGAAACTTGAAACAACAAAAATAATGATTGACGATAAATTGATTCAACCCTTAGCAAAGAATCTAGTATTCTATGATAGGAGAAAGTGTGTGACACAAGGTTTCATTTATTCAAAATTTCGTTGCTAAAGAAAAAGATTAACTTGGAGTTTGTAAAGTTCTTTATTCAAGTTGTTAAAATTTTTACTTAGCCCTTAAAGTATGATATTTTTAAAAAAATTACAGATAATATTTGGAGTTATACAAAAAAAAAAAGTAGAACGTTTTAGAAATAAACTTGACTTTTAGAATTCTGCAACAAATTTAAAGGAGTAGTTAAATAGCCAAATCTTAATCAATTCAATTGATTTAAGATGTATTTTAAAGTTTTATGTGTCTAGATTCAAATGAATTTAAACTTGAGTCATTTGGAGTTACCTTGATAGAGTTGTGGTACAATAAGAACATAATGGTCATTTTTTTATGTTATGCAAATTTTATTGTATTATTGAAAGTATTTCCCTCTTTATATCCTATCATTAAACGGCTTTAAGTTTGTTAGTCTAGAATTCTCCGTTAACATTATAAGTAGCTCTATAATATTTCATCTTATATGAAGAGGAAAGAACAAAAGTTTTTATTGTTTTTATGAATGTGTAAGTATTTGTGAGTATCATATTTTTTGCAACAAAAACTCAATCTTGTTCACTTCAGCATCCCAATATGATATACGATGTATTTATATTTTGAAGAGTAGTATATCTTGAAGAGAATTTTATCTTAATACTAAATGCAAACAGTTCACATTTTATATTTATACAAAAGCATTGAACTTTTTAAGGATGTTTCTTTTATTTATTTTTTTTGAAAAAAGGTAATGAATTTTTTAAGGATGTTTCTCGACAAGCTGCAACTTTTAAATTTATTTAATAAATAATTTTTAAACATGCCACTAAGAAATGACTTAGTGGTAATAATTATTTAAGAATTTAGTATTCCATTTATATATTGAAGGAAGACCTCTTATTTTTAAAGCCGAGAAAGGAACAAGTTCCTTGAGCGGTAATGTAATCCGCCAGAATTATGCAAAATTACAGATGACTTCGTAACACGTAGCATAGACCTTATTATGTGTCCCAAATCATTTATGAAAGGGTAGAAAATAAAGGAAATGCAGAATACCTTATTTCGGTTCCATTCCAACTTTCAAAGTAGTTTCAATGGCCAAAAAGAGTTCCAATCTTTCGAGACCTTTACGAGAATCGTTATCCGACACGTGGTTAACATTTTTCTACAGTTTTCTCAAAATGTAAGCGCTCTTAACGAGTCAAAGAATCCGTATGCTTACAAATAATATTAGCAATTACAGGAGACCTTAACCTTTATATGTAGTTTCCATATTGGGCTTCCCCCTCATAAGCCTGATATGGGTCTGGTGTATACTAATCGGAATCCATTTCCTCCTAAACTTTGATCCATTGATTTAGATCATTTATTGGGCCACTTTATTACCTTTATCTGGATCAAATTACATTAGTTAACCGATAAGTTATTGAAAAAACCAAAAATGCAATTAAATATTATCCAACTTTATAGGAAAAGTCTAAAAAGTCCAACATTCTCTCCTTTGGACAATACTTAATTCAATATTGTTTCAAGTTTGAAATTAGTTTTAAAACTCGATTAAGTCACACCATTGTATTAGTACCAAATTTAAAAGTTAAAAAACATTTGATCCAAAGATAATGAAAGTTCAACATTTCGTCCTGCAAAGCTTTCGATATCAAAAAATATCAAACACATTTGTCATGTGTGACTCAGGTCCAATATAATTACGAATGTCTGATACCTTACTAACATGATTGGGAAAATGGAGTGTGCCAAACTAGGATGATACTTGTATGATCTAATATATATCATGCCAAACTAGGATGATACTTGTATGATCTAATATATATCATCTTCCTTTGTAGGTCTTGATTTCTCCAACTTTATGCTAGACAACATATGCTAAACCGCAGTAGAGAAATCCTATTTTCTCTCACCAAGAGCTAAACAACATTAGAGAAAACTTGTTTTCTCTCATCAAATGTAAACAATATTAGAGAAAACCTTTATGTTCTTTAACTGAATGCTAAACTACATTAGAGAACTTTTATGGGATTAAACCTTATATCCCCTTATGTCATGTCAAATTTATGAATATTCATACTAAACTGTATATATCCAAATGACATAGGCTCAAAGCCAATCTTTATATATGCCCAATGACCTTTAAAATGCTTAAGATTAACATAAATCTTAAGACTTTCGTATGTATTATGAATATACAGAAGAACAGTTATTACTAAGGATAAAAAGATGATAATCTATATTAATAAATAATCACAACATCATAATACATCAAAATGTACAAACATTTAAGAATCAAATACAGTGATCCTTAGATACTACTGTCTGAGGACCTTAACACGTTTATACTAGATACATGTTTAACAAACACTAGTAGGCGAATGTTAGTGTCTTTATTTTCTATCTTTTTGTTTGTTAATTTTCTTTGTTTTTTTTAGGTTTGAAGTTATAATTAATGGAAATTAATTTTGTTTTATATCAAGGTGTATTTTGGAACCAAATAGAAAGAAATGCAAACATTTTGACACAAAAAGAGTTGAACCAGGCCTTAAACCTAACTAAACATAGCCTTGTGCAGTGATACCTACATGACAGTTAACAACAATGCGTTTTTTTAAAAAAACAAAAGAGAACAGTGACAATGGACCAACGAATTTTATTTGTCACATCAACACAGCAATAGTGTAGAAAAGAATAAAGAAGAAAAGGTGGAGGCTCAAGCAATGAAAAGGGGGAACATAACACATCCATAGAGGAGGATAACACCCAATAAAAAAAGAGAAAAATAAAGCAACAAGGACAGCAGCTAGGCAAGAAACAAAGAAGAAAATCAAGAACGCCCCAAACATGGACAGTCCCAAATAGTTAAGAAAAATTGTGATGTTGGGTAACTAAACTCTTATTTATTGGTTTACAAAATTATTAAACTCTAAATGTTGTGAGACTTTCGTTCTTTATTTTAATCGATTTATTAGTCAAGTATTAATTTTTTTTCAGGGTTATTATTTGATTGTTTGATTTTGCAGCTAGGTGCGCAACTAGTTTTTGATTTTATTCAATCAATTGCTAGATTCAATAAGTTGACCTTCAATTCTTTTAATCAAAAGTAGAGATCGAGATTTTTGTCCACTACGTTAGGGACATGTTTTTAGGAAAAATAGTTTTCTAGGCTAAGTATACATCGTATATATGTTATCTAGTTTGTTAATTTTCTTAATTCGTAAAGCTATTAATTAATTAAATCTGAGATCATATCTAGGTTATTAATTAATAAGGGTTAATTCGAATACATGTTTCTATTAACTAAACATAAGCAAAAATTGTTAAAGAAACTTACCATGATGAATGTTTAACCAATAAATTGATTACTTTTAGTGTCGATGATCAACGCAAGTTTAATAATAAAGGAGATCGGAAACCTAGATTTGTTCTTATTGATTGTTAAATTCTAATTGTTTTGCTATTAGTTATTTTTCAATTTCATATTCCAATTAAATTCTATTTAATTCACAATTTAAAACCCCCTTTTATTTATTTAACTACTAACGTCTGAATTTCTCATAGGAACAATCCTTATTTTCCACTACTACATTAATTTGTATTGCAGGAAGTTGGTTTATTTTTATATTTGGTTGCAAGCGACAACGTTCACCAACGAAGTCCTTTAGTCAGTAGATTGGCTAACATCTCCTCAGTCTTGATATGCTCCACTTCGACATCACCTTTGTGAATAAACTCCTTTATGATCAAGTATTTGACCTCTAAATGCTTAAAACCTGTGATATTCTTATTGTTGTTACTAAACAATACTGCAACAAGATTACATAGTATAACTAAATGGTTCTAGATACCGAATCTACAACAGACAACTCAGAAATCAAGTTTTTGAGCAAAGCTGCCTGTGTAGCAGCTTCATAACATGCAACAAACTATGTAGGCATAGTCAAGGAAGTTACTAGTGTCAACTTGACACTCTTCCACAGTACTGCACCATCTGCCAATATAAAAATGTACCCTGACGTGGATTTGTAATCATCCAGACACATAGCAAAATTGGAGTCTGTATGCCCAACGAGGATTAAATCGTTGACTTTTCTATATGTCATCGTATAATCCTTGGCATCCTTTAGGTATCTCAACACTTGCTTAACTGCATTCCAATGTTCTACACCTAGGTTAGTCAGATATCAACTCAGCAATCCAACAACAAATACAATGTCTGGTCTAGCACACACTTGGGCATACATCAGGCTACCAACAGCACTAAAATATGGAACATTCCTTATAGCCTCTCTCTCAATTTCATTCTTTGGATACAACAAATCTACTATTAGCCATATTAAACCTTTGTAACTCTGGTTCAATGTATGTTCTTTGTAAGAGGCTTAATGAGTGTTGAGATTTGTCCCAGTGAATTTGTATACCAAGGAAAAAACATGCTTCACTCAGGTCCTTTATGTCAAAGTGCTTGGCCAAAATTTACTTAACTTCATGCAACATAGTCAAGTCATTTGATGCGAGCAACATATCATCTACATACAAAAATAGAAAGATGACCTTGCTCCCTTTGATCCTGTTGTATAAATATCTTTTAACTTTGTTTTCCACAAAGTCGAAAGAAGTTAAAACCTCATCAAACTTTAGGTACCATTGTCTAGAAGCTTGTTTTAAATTGCATATTGATTTAGTCAACTCAGAAACTTTGTCAGTTGCACCTTGATACTGAAACCCTTCATGTTGCTCCATATAGACCTCCTCATAAAGGTCACCATTCAGGAAAGTAGTTTTAATGTTCATTTGATGTAGCTCTATGTCATAATGAGCTACTACTATCATAATTACCCTAAACGCATCCTTCGAGGATACACTCCTTCTCTTTGAGTGAATCCCTTAGCAACCAATCGTGTCTTAAATAGCTCAACTTGACCTTTTGTGTCCTTTTTGGTCTTAAATAGCCACTTGCAACTGACATATGTGTAATGTTGAGGTAAATTAACCAGCTCCTACAATTTATTATGCCTCATAGATTGCATCTCATCCTTCATCGCTTCCCACCCCACTAGAAACAAATTCTGTAAAAGTAACTTAATCTATAACATGTCCTATATCATAGTCTTGTTCATCCAAATAAATTATGTAATTTGATGAGATAGCAAGTCACTTCTCTCTGGTAGATCTATGTCACTGTATATGTTTTTATACCCCTGTAACCTTTACCTGAATAGGTATAAGTTCTTGTTCCTACACAGACATAGTACTCGGACATTCATTCACTAGACATGACTATATGAGGGGCTAATATGAAATAATCGTAGTATCTGTCCTACTATCTCCTAGAGGGTGTGAAGATTTACCCTTATCATGGACATCATATTCCAAAAACTTATTCATATATGATTCCATTATTCTAGCTACTCTTTCTTTTCTGTAAAATTTGTAGCCCTTAAAGTGATCGGGATATCCTACTAGATAGCAATAAGTGGAATGAGATTGCAATTTGCTCTCATAAGGATTATATAACTGCACCTCAGCAAGGCAGCCCCACACACAAATATATGCAAGACTTGGTTTCCTACCAACCCAGAGTTCAAAAGACATCTTAGGTACTGACTTACTTGGGACTTTATTCAAGATATACAATGTCGTCTTGATGGTCTCGCCCCATAGGTATTCGGATAGGTTAGTCTTACTCTGCATTAACCTCATCATGTCCTTTAGGTGCGATAGCACCTTTCGGCATATAATTTTGCTCAGGACTACTCAGCATAGTGAACTGAGTCACTATTCTAATTTATGCCAATTACTTGGCAAATGAACCCTTTTCTTATCTTGTAACCCCATGTCTGCCAAGTATTCCCCTCCCTGATCAGATTTGACAATTTCTATTGATTTTCCTATCTAATTCTCAACCTCAGTCTTAAAGATCCTGAACTTATAAAGAACTTTAGACTTTCCTTAAGTAAGAACACTTAACTATAGCGGGAATAATCATCTATAAAAATCGGAAAATATCTAGCATTGCACAATGTGACTGTATAAAGACCATTAACATCTGTATGTACGAGGTCTAATAAACCAGAAGTAAGAGTTGATCCCATTTTTCTTTATCTTGGTCATTTTACCCCTGTAATAATCAATACATGTTTCTAGGTCACCGAATTCCAGAGTTGGGAAAAAGTTATCTTTTATCAATCTCTCAATCCTCTCCTTAGAAATTTAGCTAAGGTGTTTATGCCACAACATATTTGATGTTTCCTTTACGAATGCTCTCTTACGATTAACGGGTTCAACAATATAAGAGAGGTATACATTTCCTTAGGAGTATGACACATTTTATATAATTCGTAGGATAAGAAGGCAGTTCCAATATGTTTTGCATTGATAGAAATATTTATAACCGAAGTATCAAATATAAAATGATAACTCTCTTTATCTAAAATTGATACATAGATCAGATTCCATCCAAAAGACGGTATATGAAAAGTGTCTCGTAAAACCAGTACAAATCTCGTATCGAGGTTTAAACCTACATACCCTATATACAAAACATCCACCTCTTCATTATTGTTGACCATCAGCTTCTCCTCTCCTTTAGTCTACCTTCTTATTGATTTGAACCCTTGCATTGTGGAAGCAACATGATTAGAAGCTTCACTATCTAGCCACCAAGAACTTGATATGGTTATAACTAAGTTGGATTCATGAATCATACAGGCCGAAGAGTTACCTGATAGTTCCTATTTAACCTTCCAAAGTTTGTACTTCAGGAAATCAGCTTTCCTATGCCTCTTCTTCTTACAAAAAAGGCACCTCATACTCTTTATGCCATATGGGTCCTTGGCATTGCTAGATTGTCCAGTCTGAATATGTGAAGACGGTTTAGGTTTCTTACCCTTACCCTTAGACTATTAAGGCTTTGCCTTCATCTTGCCTTTGGCATTTGCATACAGGGCTATATGAGGAGAACTCTTAAGCTTCTCCTTAGCTATAACACACCAAAAAATTAAGGCATTGATATCCTAGGCCTCATCCTGAGAGATGTATGACGTCACCAACACCTCAAACTCTCATGGGAGAGTATTAAATACCTTATGCATTATGAGTGTGTCAGGAATGGGTACATCAAATGCCTTCAGTTTACTTTGAAGGTAAACCATCCTAATGGTATACTCTGTGACGCCTCCTTCTCTTGTGTAACTCATGGAGAATAGGTCTTTAATCAAGGTGCTCTGCTTTATATGGGAAGACACGTTGTACTTTTGGGAAAAACTATCCATAAACTCCTTTGTTATGACTGTGTCCAGTAATCCACTAAACAGATGATTTGGGATCGACCTCTTGATGGTCAAATAACACATCTTATTTGACCGCTCTCAGATTTTCATAGCCACCTTATCAGCTTCTGAGCTAATATTGGTGAGTAGAGAAGGTCTCTCTATATGCATCGCCATGTTGATGTCAACCATCTCTAGTGCAAACTCAACATTCTTCTTCCACTTCTTGAAATTGAAACCAGTTAAGGTCTTAATCATGACAACATTATTGTTTATAGAAAAGGTGACTGCAAAATAGAAAAGAAAATTTAAAGATTAGCATAAATGCAAGATAACAGCAATACTTAAAGCATGATCTATACCGAGAATCCGATCACACATATTATAAAATACCTTTAGGGTGAATACATAATCTATGCAATTAGACCTCCACATAAAAACGATCAAGATACAAACCATCAACTCTTATGACACTACTATCTTTGGGTGAATAGATCATTTAAGCAATGACTTTCCTCTATCTAATGCCTTTATGTACATTTCAATATGTAAGGCCAACACCTTTGAGCATAATAATCAAACATAAGACCGGACACATCCCCGACATGTGAGTTAAACAATCCAAAATACTGACTTGAAAGGCCACTTTGTTGACTACATCCTCATCAGTATCCTAAAAGGTCCACAAACACAAGGAATATATCCTTATATTATCCTCGCATTCTATATGAGCATACTGTATGTGAAAATTAACAATAAATGCAAAAAAACCAAATGTACAGTCAAATAATCACATAATGGTACTAAAAATATTGTCTTTAAACTTTAATTGAGACTTTTATCTTAAAAAATCTCAATAAGAGTGATTATCGTGCTTTCCCGAATACTGAACCTATCACACAAGACACGCAACCTTAAGTGTCTCCCTTATGTGTAGATCAAAGCACAAAAATTCGCTCAAAATTAGCTTTAAAAAGTTTTAAAACCCTTTTCAGGAATCCAATTATCAATATAACAAATTCAGAAAAATTTAAAAATCACTTAAAAAATTCCCTCGACTCGTAAACTAACCCAAAAGGACTTGGGGCACCCTTACGAGAATTCTGAAAATTTTTCTCCTTTTTCGTACTAACGTCAACAATATTGTAACGCTAACATTAGCGTTGTGCATGGCTAAGGCCACATGCATTTGCCGCACCCGCTCTACGTGCACCCACGCACGTAATTACTGTTAACTTATGTATAACACGTGCCACCACACACAGATAGGCTTGTATTGTATGGCGCGTGCAATGCACGCGCCACCACATTTCCTCATCCTCGCTATCCATGTGTCAAAACAGATGGGAGGTGCATGTAGCGAATGCGTCAGCCCATCTCTTACCTATGGGAGAACGAGCCACATGAGGCGCATGCCACGTGGGGGGATGTGCACGCGCCAACTTGGGGGGACGTGCATGCGCCAACTAAATTGTCCTCAAATGGTTACTGCAGCACTGTTGGGCATGTGTGGTGAACACACCTGACTGTGCAATTGTCCCCCGCGATTTTCGAGAGTCTTAGGAGCTATTTTTCCCACTTTCTAAACCATTTTTGACTCGTTTTTATAGCTAGCTTCATGTATATCACTTTTACGTATTCATTTATGTAAAAAAAATAGAAAAATGAATAAAAAACCAATGAAAACCTTAATGGATGAAAACAGAAAAACTTTCGTTTTCGACAACCCGATCATATAATTGCTCTAATATCACATATAACACGTAGCATAGGCCTTATTAAGTGTCCTAGCTCATGAAAGGTAAAAAATGAAGGAAATGGGGAATACCTTATTTTAGTTCCATTCAAACTTTTGAAACAGTTTTCGTGGCCAAAATGAGCTCCAATCTTTTGGGACTTTCACAGAAATCTTTCACCGACATGTGGTTAACATCTTTCTACAGTTTTCTCGAAACATAAGTGCTCTTAACGGGTGAGAGAATCTATAAGCTTACGAATGATGTGAGCAACTGCAGAAAATCTTAACCTTTATATATAGTTTCCATATCGAGCTTCCCCTTCATAGGCCCGATATAAGTCCGGTACATACTAATCGGGATTCATTTTCCTCCTGAACTTCAACCCGTTGATTTGGACCATTTATTAAGTCATTTATTGCCTTTATCTAGATCAAATTACGTAACTTAACTGATAAGTTATTGAAAAAATTAAAAAAAATTGAATGTTGTCTTATGAAAAAAGTTTAAAATGTTCAACAGGCTTCTTGAGGGACGCGTGAAAGTAGACGTTGGCTACCTAGTTTTTAAGGAGATAAGTTTCCTGTTTATCTTGTTGTAGATTTTTAGGAACTACCAAACCAGGTTTCCTTAGTTGCTTACTTTTCTCTCTTGTTATTTTAATTATTATTTAAAGCTTCTCATTAGATGAATAAAATTTAACGAGTTTCCACTCAATTGTACTCTATATTACAATCTCATATACTCTATTGGCTTATTCTATTTTACATTCGATATCAGAGTGTGGATTTGAAATTGTGAGTGAAACACTTGAGTATGAGTGAAACACGTGAGGGAGAGTTATGGCTTTAGAAAATTTTGTGCAATTTTCCATTCCTAAATTCGATGGTCACTATGACCATTAGAGTATGCTAATGGAGAATTTTTTTAGATCAAAAGAATTTTGGCAGGTGGTCTCAGAAGGAGTGCCATCACTAGCAGGTGGCGCAACAAATGCACAAAAAGTTGCACATAAAGAAATGAAGCTAAAGGATTTGAGGGCCAAAAACTTCTAGTTCCGGGCCATTGATTGAGCCATATTGGAGACCATTTTGTCCAAGGAGATGTTTAAGGACATATGGGACTCCATGCAGAAGAAATTTGAAGGCTCTTCAAAGACCAAAAGGCAACAATTGTAGGCTCTCAAAACAGAATTTGAAGTTTTAAAGATGAAGCAAGGGGAGACGGTGACAGAGTATATTTCGAGGGTGATGATGATCGTGAACAAAATGAGGATTTACGGTGACAAGTCTAAAGATGTCATTGTAGTTGCAAAGATTCTCAGATCATTGACAGCAACACTTAATTTTGATGCGTGTGCCATTGAAGAGTCTTATGATATTGACGAATTATCAGTGGATGAATTGTAGAGTTCTATATTAATTAATGAAGAAATTTGTTGCAGCAGCAACAAGAGTCCGAAGAATAAGCTTTGCAAGCTTACACAACAAAGGGAAAAGGCAAAAAGCACTCCAGATCTGGTCAACATGCAGATCAGAAAAAGTGGAAAGGGGAAGGAGGTTCGTTCTAGAAAAATAAAGCACACATAAAGTGCTTTAGGTGCCATCAACTTGGTCACTACAAGTCAGAATGTAGGACCAATCTATCAAGAAGCAAAGTTGAGACCTCAAACTATACAGAACAAGAGGATGAGATTTCTTTGTTGATGGTGCACCAGACAAAAGAAGCAACAAAGAGTACATGGTACTTGGACACAGGGTGCAGCAACCATATGTGTGGCAGCAAAGAATCCTTCTCCAGGTTGGACAAAGAATTTAGAGACACAGTGAAGTTTGGAGATGATTCAACATTGCCAGTCATGGGAAAAGGAGATGTCAATATCAAAATAAGAGGTAATGACTGTTGGGTTTTTGGCTCCTTTGTTGTCCCCTATTGGTTAGGGAGCAAAATTGAGGCAAGACTCTTGCCTATATAAGAAGGTCCTACCTCCTTGTTTAATGCACCAATCCAAAGAGTCAAATTTGTCAGTCAAATTTGTATGACAAATTTGACTCTAGTTAAATTCCTCTTTTGAGGTGAGAGTTGGAGGATTTGTTTTGGGTATTTCTT